>JAVTVY010019387.1:0-77927 GCA_036873755.1 Hanleya hanleyi | reverse complement strand
TTTTTCTCGTCTCACCACGTAGAACACGATGGTAGCAGTCCCGATGCCATTGGTTCGACCCACTGTGACTGTGCGCATGCGCACTGGGCAGGCAGATCGAAGTGGACGTTTTGGGGTCTAGGTGAACCCTAGTAGTCCGATTGGGTCGAGTGAGGTATCAGTGTGAAGCACTCGTGAGGGAGCATCCGACGTCATTCCGCGCATGCGCAGTAGAAAAGGGGCATTGGAGTGGACGTTTTGGGGTCGGGGTGAGCCACTAGTGGTCCAAAGTGGGAGGCGTTAAAGGGTCGTGGGAGGCGTCAAAGTGAAGCGCTCCTCCAGGGTGATCAAGCCATGGGTAGGTGCATGTAAAATTAGGATTGTGTTTGAACATATAAAATCCGGAAACACGGATTTTACCCCTTAGAATAAGGAAAACCCTTATCAACCAGGTCTAGAGTGGTTAATATGACTTCCCAGCGGATCGGGGCCTGCCGAGAGACGCGGGGTGGGTTAGTGGGTGTATGTAAAATTAGGATTGTGTTTGAACATATAAAAAGCGGAAACACGGACTTTACCCCTAAAATAGGGAAAACTCCTATCAACCAGGTCTAGATGGGCTAATAGCGGTCCCTAGCGGATCGTGGCCTGCCGGGAGAGGCTGGATGGGTTAGTGGGTGTAAGTAAATTTAGGATTTGGTTTGAACAATTAAAAATCGGATCACGGACTTTGCAACTAAACCATGGGGAATCATCCAGGGAAGTGGGTATGGTGGCATCTGCAGGGTTGCATGTAAAATTAGGATTTGTCCCGAAAATATAAAAAGCAGAACACGGGCTTTACATCTAAACCATCGGGAATCATGGATGTTTTGGGGTCCAGACCATCCCTGGTCCAAATGAACGCCCGCTGTTACATCTTAACGCCTATCGTAACGCCTTAACGCCCTAGCATAGCGCCCTGACGCCATGATGTAGGTCGATGAGAGAACAACAACAACAAGGATGACAGATGAGAGAACAACAACACCAACAACAAGTTTTCATATAGTTTGTTCTCCTCGATGATACATCATACCCACGCTGGGGAAGCCGCGTTGGGTATGTTCACAATTCAAGTAGGCTCTTGTCCAATCAGAAGCCGTCGTTTGAGAAAGTTCAATCTTTGCTCGCTGTAACCAATGCATCGTAGTGCAGTCCAGGATACTGTAACGGCAGCATGTCCTCAAACAGTTGTTTGCGCATTCTGATCGCACTTTACAGGGCCTCGGTGGATGGTAACCCCATATCCTCTTCCCAGTGACGCTTGGTCTTCATGATGGACCTGTGCGTGGGGTCGCCTTTCATTTCAAGCGGCAGCAGGCTATACCGTTCATAGATGCAAGGGCGCATTTGGGTGTACGCCTGTCGTAAGTTATCCTGTCCGGCGTCTTCGATTACCGCAGCATAACTATGAATAGCTTCATGCACAATACGATCCCAAAAGGTAGGTTGACTATATGACATCAAGCTCTCCGTATCAGTAGATAGACTCTCAACTGTCTCTGTTTCGGTATCAGTCGATGGACTCTCAGCAGTCTCTGTATCAGCATCCGCCTATATGGACTTCTCGGGGTCTTCAATCCCATGTATATTCTTCTGGTGTCGCGTCATATCGTAATGTCTGGTGAACGTGCGTTCGCACTCAGAGCATGTATAATCCATGTTGATGGTTGAACGTCGACTGTGCACGTTTTGGGGATACGCCTGCTTTTATCGACAGTAGCGCCCGCTAAGGTCCAGTTTAGCGCTTCATCGTCCTGGTGAAATAGCTCAGAAGATATCATTTTCTAGATATTCGATGGAATTGACAATAATTCATCGAAATGCAGTGACGTCCGTCAACGCCCGTTATTACGCCTTAGCGCCCGTCTCAGCAACTTAACCCTATCTGGCCTGGGCTTTTTGGGACCTGTCCAGGCCTGGGGGGGGGGGCCTAATTATTTAGGCCGTCCAAGATGGCCGTTTTGATGACGTCACAGTGACGTCATTTTCAAAAACGGCATTTTTGGTCGATTTTTCGGTTGGATTTTCTGATTTTTTTATTTATGTAATTTCTTCGCAAAAACTGTATGATAAAGTAGTAAATATTAATGTGATTTGAAATAAAATAGTTTTTGCCCACTTTTCATCGCGCAAAAGCAGAATTTTGAAGAAATATGACAAAAACATCAGTTTTCTGGTACCCCACGTGACCGCCATCTTGAATTTACCCATGATCCTCTACTCGGGGGGTTATGCAAATAGGCTAAAAATGACCCCAATGTGATAAACTATAAAGTCACGCAGTTTTAACTCTCCATTTGTTGTCGTTCCAGAGATAGCGGAGAAAATTTGGTAGGGGTTTTCAATATCGACGCTGTTCTGTCGATTTCCATATGGACCGGGTCCTTGTCCAGCAATTTTATATGAGTCACGAGCTTGACATACTGATGAAGTAAATTAAAACGCATATAAGTCCGTCGTAATCAGGATATCAATGTGTGTGTTATGGGCTAAAATTGCGACTTCCTCTTTCGAATACCCTTTGTGGCGAAACTTGTTTTCTGTGGCCTCCAACGTCTCGCCCATCTCGGCGTCCACACTTTCTTTCAACAAATCCTTCCATAGTCTCGAGTTCACGTTGTGTTTATTCCCTTGTACGGGTGTGGGTTGGTCCTTCACGGTTGGGTGATATTTCGGGACTGATGGTATGAAGGGGATCCGCTGTATGGGGGTGGGTTGCTGCTGCTGGACGAGTGCTGTTAAGTGTGGACTCGGTAGATGGTGTAGGGATATATGAAGTTGTGGTGACCCCTCGCCGGGTAACAGGTGGGTCGTCAACCTGCGATCTTCGGGTGTATGAGTTTTCTAAGTCAACGAACAGGTAGTCATACGGACGACTTTTCGCGCCTTGAAACGCCTGCATAAAATGGACGATGTTTCGAGGATAGATTCGACTACCAAATACGCGCATTTGTGCTCTGTCGATGAGATTGGAGAACATCACAACGTATTGGCATTTCAAGGTAATATCTCTGGTCGCCTTCTCTTGAGGAAAGAGATTCTGGGTCAAAATAGATGACAGACAGATGGCGATGATGGGATCCTTTGGTAAACAAGTCGGCAACGTGTGAATTGTCCTTGGCCACTCTCATCAGATCATCTAGCACTACCACGTTTGTCTGCTCGGGGTCGAAGAAATACGCTTGATCGGAGCTGGCTTTGCAACACTTTCTTTTAAGAACTTCATTAACCAGGACGTCTGTCCACATCATTTTGGGCCGCTCACCGTCATCGTATAGGGATGCTCTACTCCACTTGGTGGACCTATAGCGGGACTCGGCGGTGTCTCTTGTCTATGCATTAGCCGAATATGTCTGAGCATATTGTCGCGACGAGAGAGTGTCTCAGAACGTACATGTACTCGACATGGTACCCGGTCAGAGGGTGGACACAGACTGAGGCTAATGGTGTACAACAAAACCCCTCTAAAGAGTATATTTTCTGAATGGGCATACTCGTGTCATTATTTCCGGAGACAATTGCACTATTAACCCTACCTGGCCTGGGGGGGGGGGGGAGCGATATGGCCCCCCTACCAAACTTTCTGCGCTATCTCCGGAACGACAAAAAATAGAGAGCTGAGAGCCATGTGGGGTCCCAGAAAAGTGATGTTTTGTCATATTTCTTCAAAATTTCTGCTTTTCTGCGATGAAAAGCGGGCAAAAACTATTTTATTTCACATCACATCAATATTTACTAATTTATCATGCTGTTTTTTGCGGCGAAATTTCATAAATAAAAAATTCGAAAAATCGACCAAAAAAATCGAAGTTTTTGAAAATGACGTCACTGTGACGTAATCAAAGATTTTTTTTTTTACATTTTCTGGTAGAGCTTGACCCAAGGGTATAGTGTGGTAAGTTTCAGCCCCCTAGCTCAAGGGGTAAGAACAATAATTAGGGGTGGGGCATTTCGCCCCCCCCCCCTTCCCCAAGGCCACGACAGGTCCCAAAAAGCCCAGGCCAGATAGGGTTAAAATTGGAAAGGAAAGACGCGCAATCCTCCTTAACCATTCAACTTTCTGAAAAACTCCATAAAATGTATGAAAATGTGTCAATTTCGACCCGCCACTCAGAAGAAACGTACGAAATGATTTTCTTTCTATGCATGTGAAAGTGTTCCCCGTCCAACAGGCATTTAAAAAAGCGAAAAAACAGGGGATAGTCCTACTCGTTTTATTTTTGGTAAAATGTTATTGCCATAAAGGAATGATTATTTTCGCGCTCTGCAAAAGTGCGAATTTTGGCCTACCAAATATTTACTTACCGGAACGATTAACTCTGCAGTGGCGCGTTGACATGATCAACCAGCACTTGTTATGTGCCCGTTTGAAGGAACGGTTAAGTCCAACAGGATGGTATTATGGATATCGGTTAGTCAAAAGGACAGAAGAATTATCATGCTGTCAAAAACGGACGACCTTCCTTATTATGAAATTAGGGAGGGACCACTTTGTGCAAAGTCGTGACAAGTGTGGAGTGCGCTAGTTTATAGTGGTATATATGTAGGCGCCGTGTCCCAAGTGCGCATCCGAGCATACCACTAGTCGTCACTATGTGTGCTAGTAAATAGGGGTATATAAGCAGGCATGTCACAAGTATGATTCCGACCGTATCTACACTTTCTTTACAACTCTCCACGTGCACCTACTCACCCACCAATGTCAAACAACAACCTCTGAGACAACTCCAGTCGTACATTACAGCGCGATCCCGTAAAGTCCCATGTATCCGCCCATATGGGCAAGTGCATCCGAAGAACTCTTAGCATTCTTTACTACTGATGAGGTCATTTTCACAATAATCTTCTCTGGAGCCCCTTCAGGGTATACATGCCTCTCCAACGTTCACTTACCAGCCCTATGGACTAATGTATTGCATTATATAGGCGTCCAGTCCCAAGTGCGCAACGGAAAATGTGGTTACTCCATTAACCCTACCTGGCCTGGGGGGAGGCGGGGAGCATTATGGCCCCCCCTACCAAACTTTCAGGGCTATCTCCGGAACGACGAAAAATGGAGTGCTTAAACTCCGGGACTTTATAGTTTATCATATTGGGGTCATTTTGAGCCCATTTGCATAACCCTGAGCAGAGGATCATGGGCAAATTCAAGATGGCGGCCACGTGGGTACCAGAAAAGTGATGTTTTTGTCACATTTCTTCAAAATTTCTGCTTTTCCGCGATGAAAAGTGGGCAAAAACTATTTTATTTCACATCACATTAATATTTACTAATTTATCATGCAGTTTTTGCGGAGAAATTGCATAAATAAAAAATTCCGAAAATCCGACCGAAAAATGCCGTTTTTGAAAAAGACGTCACTGTGACATCATCAAAGCGGCCATCTTGGATTGGCCTTTTCGGCCCCCCCCCACCCAGGCCTGGACAGGTCCCAAAAAACCCAGGCCAGATAGGGTTAATGACGTCATTCTGCGCAGTAGACACAGGGTATGGGGAGGGACGTTTTGGGGTCGAGGTGAGCCACTAGTGGTCCAAATGGGTCGTATGAGGTATTATTTTGAAGCTCTGTTTGGGGGATCGTCCAACTGGATGGGTATGCATGGGGTGGAACTGACGTCATTCTGTGCAAGCGCAGGAGATAACTTGTATGGGGAGGGAGGTATTTGGGCCGAGGTGAGCCTCTAGTGGTCCAAATGGGTCGTATGAGGTCTTATTTTGACGCTCTCCTGGGGGAGCGTCCACCTCGATGGGTGCGGGGTGGAACTGACGTAATTCCGTGCAGGCGCAGATAGGGAATTGTGGGAAAAGGGCATGGAAAGTACCTTTTTGGGGTCGAGGTGGGCCACTAATGGTCCAAATGGATCGTATGAGGTCTTATTTTGAAGCTCCCGTAGGGGAGTGTCCAACTGGATGGATGTGAGGTGGAACTGACGTATTTGGGATAGAAATGGACCATCCGTGGTCCGAATGCGTCGTGTGAGCTGTCAAAGTAAAGCCCTCGTTGTGTAGACCATGACTTGAGGCCATTCCAGGTGTGCAATGGTGTGCGTTCGGAGGAGATAAGGGCCTTGTTCCAGTCGACTACCTGGTAGAGTAGTGTGTGTGCGTGTGTATGCGTGCGTGTATGTGCGTGTGTTTATGTATGTTTGTGTGTGTGTCGGTGTGTGTGTGTGTGTGCGTGTGTGTGCGTGTGTGTCTGTGCGTGTGTAGGCGTGTGTGTGTATGTATGCATGTGTGTGTGTGTGTGTGCCTGAATCCCTATATGTACGGACACCACCACCGCCACCACCACCGGGCATTGACGCTCGTCAACTCCCGGTGGTGGTGGTATCTCCCATGGGGCGGACTTCTTGGATCGGAGGGGCTAATATCGTAATCTGCGCATGGGCAGCTGGGGTGTAGTAAGTAAAATGGTCATTCTGAAGGTGCTTGGGGTGTGTTTGAACGACTGAGGGACCATTTTTGGTCCGAACGAGTCGTGTGAGGTTTCAAAGTGAAGCCCTCGCGGTGTAGACTACGACTCGACGGATGGTGATTGGGGTAGAAATGGACCATCCGTGGTCCGAATGCGTCGCATGAGGTGACATCTTGTAGCAACGTACAACACCGCTAAGCTTAGCGCTGCAACGCCCTGGTGAATTAAGACCTGAAGCGATGATTTTCTAGATATTCCATGGAAATGAAACTAATTCATCGAAATGCGGTGACGCCCGTCAACGTCTGTCGTTACGCCTTAACACCCTAGCATAACGCAATGACGCCATGATATAGACCGGAGAGAGAACAACAACAACAAGAATGACAGGTCAATCATTTTATTAGCCCCTCCCGTACATCATAACCACGCTGGGGGAGTCGCGTTGGGTATGTTGCGTTGCTCATGTCCAATCAGAAGCCTCCATTTGAGTTGCATCTGTCATATTCGTTCTCGCCCGTTAGATGTATTCTCGGCTGCTCTTATCCAATAAAAAGCCGTCCTTTGAGAAAGTTCAATGTTCGGTCATGTTTGCTCTGATTCGTATGTTCTAATCCTCATCGGGCAGGCCAGAACATTGTTCAAGCAGCATGTCCCGAAACAGTTGTTTGCGCATTCTGAATGCAGTTTCCACGGCCTCGGTGGGTGGTAGCCTCTCCCAAGCGGTATCAGTGTGAAGCATTCGTGGGAATATATTGCTCTTCAGGGAATTTTCTGAGAAAACCCCCGTTCTATTTATAGATCATTTCGGAATTTCAGGACATACTGCTTGAACAATATCCTGGCCTGCCCGGTTAGGATTAGAACATACGGATCAGAGCGAACATGACCGAACATTGAACTTTCTCAAAGAACGGCTTTCGATTGGAGAAGAGCAGCCGAGAATACATCTAACGGGCAAGAATGAATATGACAGATGCAGCCTCAAATGGGGGCTTCTGATTGGACAAAAGCATCGCAACATACCCAACGCGGCTCCCCCAACATGGATATGATATACGGGAGGGGATAATAAAATGATTGACCTGTCATCCTTGTTGCTGTTGTTGTTCTCTCTCCGGTCTATATCATGGCGTCAAGGCGTTATGCTGGGGCGTTAAGGCGTAACGACAGGCGTTGACGGGCGTCACCGCATTTCGATGAATTAGTGTCATTTCCATGGAATATCTAGAAAATCATCGCTTCAGGTCTCATTCACCAGGGCATTGAAGCTTTAAGATGGTGTTGGTGGGTGTTGCTACAAGATGACATCTCACGCGACGCATTCGGACCACCTTCGGTCCATTTCTACCCCAATCACCTTCCTTCACAGCCTCAAAATGTCCACTTTGGCTACTACTCCTATTGACGACGTCACCAATGACCTCCCAGATGACCTGGCCATCCCTCGAGTCGTGATCTACGCGGCGAGGGCTTCACTTTAACACCTCGCACGAGTCATTCGAACCAAGAATGGTCCCTGAATCGCCCAAACACACTCCACGCACCTCCACAATGACCACTTTACTTACTACACCCCAACTGCCCATGTGCAGATTAAGATATTAGGTCATCCGATCCAAGAGCTCCGCCCCACCGGAGATACCACCACCACTGGGCGTTGACAGGCGTCAACGCTCGGTGGTGGTGGTGTCTGTACGTATATGGATTCACGCACACAAGCACACACGCCTACATACACACGCCTACAGAGACACTTGCCTACACACACAAACACACACATACACACACGCACACACACACACACACACTCGTGCGTATACACACGCACACACTACTCTAACTGGAGTAGTCGACTGGAACAAGGCCCTTATCTCCTCCAAACGCACACGATTGCACACCCGAAATGGCCGCTTTCGCTACTACTGATTACGTCACAGATGACGTGGACATCCTTCAAGTCATGGTCTACACAACGAGGGCTTCACTTTAACACCTCACACGACGCATTCGGACCACGGATGGTCCATTTCTACCCCAAATACCTTCCTTCACACCCCCAAAACACCCGCTTTCGCTAATACTCCTAATGATGACGTCACCAATGACGTCACAGATGACGTGGACATGCTTCAGGTCGTGGTCTACACCTCGAGAGCTTCAAGATGGCACACCACACGGTCCATTCGGACCAACAATTGTCCATCTCTACCCCAAATGAACCCGTAAAATGCCTGCTTTCTTTACTACGGTCAGACTGCGCATGCGCAGAATGATGAAATCGGACTAGACCCCAGTCCAATCCGACGCTCCCCCAAGAGAACTTCAAAATAAGGTCTCATACTAGACAATCGGACCACTTGGGTCCATCTCGACCGCAAAACTTCAAATACACTTTTTCTACTGCGCATGCGCAGGCAGACGCTAATCCTATCCCACGCCTATCCAGCTGGACGCTCCTCTACGATACCTCCCACGACCCAACGCGACCATCATAGGTCCATCTCGGCCCCCAAAACGCCCCTTCCGATGCCCTTTTCCCACAATTCCTTGTGTATGCATGCGCAGAATGACGTCAGTTCCACCTCACACCCATCCAGTTTGACACTCCCCCACGGGCGCTTCAAAATAAAACCTCATACGACCCATTTGGATCACTAGTGGCCCACCTCAACCCCAAAACGACCCTTCCCATGCACTTTTCCCACAAGTTCCTGTCTGCGCATGCTTCGCGACCCCTACCATCGTGTTCGACGTGGTGAGATGAAAGAAAAAACAAGATCCCACAACCCATACCGCAAATGACCATGGATGGGTTTCCCATTAGGTTAAACATTGTGCCGGAATGGGCCTACACCATAGCCGTATATAGATCTGCTATGTAGTGAGAGATCAATCTTGTTGGATCGTTACCTGACCAGAAGTGACCTCACCGGAAGTGACCTTTGACCCAGAAGTGACTTTTGACCCGGATGTGACCTTTGAGGGGATGTGACGTCATTGTGACGTCACCGGAAGTGACGTCATCAGCCACAATTTTTGAGCCAATTTCTTTCTAATGAATTCAACCTCTTCCTACTACTATCGCAGTCTCATTCCGCACATTGAGGGCTTCAACCCGATACGATGCGCGCCACATTTCGACCATTAGTGGTCTTTATATGGCACGAAAACTCCCATGCGTATGTGGAAATGTTTTGCTAATCTTCGGCTGCTTATGCGCACCTTTAAATCACGCCGTGTACGCTACTTTTGGATCAGATATAGCCCACATAGTGCCTTTTTACACCCCAAATCCTTCTCGCACTTTCTCATCCGCACTGCGCATTCTCTAATAGATGGTGTCATTTCTCATCATGGTTATTTCCCAAATGACTCCAAGTGACCACATGCCCGCCATGATCTGTATCCACGACCCAAGGTCGATCAAATGTCACACATCATTTACGCCGCATCTTCATCCTCCTTTGCTAAGAAATTGGAGTTTCTTATACCACTTGTTGGGGGGAATCACGTGCAAGAAGCGTACAGGATCTTGGAGGCGTATCACAATTTCGGGATTTTGAGCATACGTCGATGTATAGTAGTAGCAAGAAGACAGATTCAGTAGCATTGAGGCTGAGGCTGATGACGTCACGTGGAGCTAACGTCATTTCCGGTCACGTGACTCAAGGGTTAAAGGTCACTTCCGGGATCAAGGGTCATTTCCGATCACGTGACTTCCGGTTCAAAGATCACCGCGTGTAGATAATATGTTTAAAGAAATTAAAATGGCAAGACTTATCTATCCCTAAATGCAACCCCAATCAATTCACTGTTATAGGATATACAAGTCGGTGTTTGTGACCCGAGACGTCAATTCTTTTCTTTAATTCCGTGGCGTGAAAGTTTTCATTGCATGGACCGATAGTATTGTAGCACGGTACAAAATACAAGATAAACATGCCCGTCCGTCCATGGGTACTGGCCGCAAACGTCAGCCGACGTCGCAGTTGTATGGTGGGATCGTGGATCTTTAGGGAATTTTCGTCGGGAATGTTCGGTCATCTCCGACAACCTTCGCATCATACCAGTAAAATTGGTACGCATGGGTGAATACATTCAGCCGATGGGGTAGTCGCTCAGTTCAGCCACGAGAAACGTGGCCGCATGAATACATTGGAGTTAGACATATACCCCTTTGTATTATTACATGGCTACGCAGTATCTTTAATATTACCGCGAATTGTTTACCATTACTGTTTCGCCATTAATTCAGTATTCAACAAGTCTTTACATGTTGTATTCCGTGGTATGAATGCATTGATACACACACCTTGTTGACGAGTTAGTATTGTATTGAACCAATACCTCCTGCAAATGGTAAAAACATGCCCGTCCATGCATGTACTTTGTCTTCAGAACATATTCAATGGCACTAATCGCTTTTATAGGTACACCAGGGTGTGGGTGTACCGCCAGGCGCGTGCGCTTGCGTGCTATGACGTCTCTTTCGGCGATGACGTCATTTCCGACGATGTAGGGTATCGGCGGCACCACCAGATGAACGCAGAGATGTGCGATGACGTCACCTTCGGTGATGACGTCACTTTCGATATTGACGACACTTCCTATGATAATGCACCACGCAAACAGTGTACACAATTTCAATGTAGTGTTACTATGCAACACTCCGGTGCAAAGAGCGTCAAAGTGATTTTATCGGACACCAATTAAGCACCGTAAAGCAGCATTGTCGTGTTTTATAGCGTGTGTTTCGTGCTACGGAGCAGCAAGTGGTCTTAGAGAACACCAAATGTAGTTAACCCTATCTGACGTGGGCCTTTTAGGACCTGTCCTGGCTTCGCCCCCCCCCCCCCCTAAATTATTTTGTTTTACACCTTGAGCTAGGGGGCTGAAATTTACCACACTATACCCTTGGGTCAAGCTCTACCAAAAAATGTAAAAAAAAAAAATCGAAGATGGCCGCTTTGATGAAGTCACCCTGACGTCATTTTCAAAAACGGCATTTTTTGGTAGATTTTTTTGGTCAAATTTTCCGATTTTTCTTTTATGCAATTTCTATGCAAAAACTGCATGATAAATTAGTACATATTTCTGTGATGTGAAATAAAATAGTTTTTGCTCACTTTTCATGGCGGAAAAGCAGAAATGTTGAAGAAATATGCCGAAAATATCACTTTTCTGGTAACCCACGTGGCCGCCATCTTCAATTTACCCATGATCCTCTACTCGGGGGATATTGCAAATAGGCTCAAAATGACCCCAATATGATAAGCTATAAAATCACGGAGTTTCAGCTCTCTAGTTTTTTATCGTTCCAGAGATAGCGCAGGGGCCATTTTGCGCACCCCCTCCCCCCCCAAAGGACCAGGTAGAGTTAATACAGAGCATCAGCCTAGTGTTTTGGAAAAGAGTTCAGCATTGAGGATTTTTACATGGCCTGTCTCGAGTGCGCATCCGAGCGACTATGTGCTTTGTTTACTATAGTCATGTTGTCACGGATGACGTCATCTAGTCTTTAAGTCTCTAAGTTTCAGGAGTTTCAAGATATCTAGAAACTGTACTTATGTCAGTCGTTATAATACAAGAGAAATGAGCAAAGTTAGTCTGAAAGTGAATGTACATTTACAGAGGATCCTTCGCCTTCGTTTTGTAGTATTTTTTTTATATTTATTTTTTTGCACCAATGATGACAAAATGTGTACCAAATTTGAGAAAGATCCATGCAGTAGTTCCTGAGAAATCGCGATAACAAGGTTTCATGGGGAAATCCAAGATGGCTGCCTGGCGGCCATATTGGATTTTCGAATCGGACCAAAAAAGGTATCTTGCACAACTAGACCCGAAGGGGAATCTGTGTACCAAATTCGAAAAAGATCCATGCAGTAGTTCCTGAGAAATCGCGATAACAAGGTTTCATGGGGAAATCCAAGATGGCTGCCTGCTGGCCATATTGGATTTTCGAATCGGACCAAAAAAGGTATCTTGCACAACTAGACCCAAAGGGGAACCTGTGTACCAAATTTGAGAAAGATCCATAAAGTAGTTCCTGAGAAATCACGATAACAAGAATTGTTTACGGACGGACTGACGACGGACGGACGACGGACCACGGACGTAAAGCGATTTTTAGCCCACCATCACCAGATGGTGGGCTAAAAATCTGACCGAAAAATCAACCAAAAAAATGTCGTTTTTTAAATTGACGTCACTGTGACGTCATCAGAGCGGCCATCTTGGATTTTTTTTACATTTTCTGGTAGAGCTTGACCCAACGGTATATTGTGGTAAGTTTCAACCACCTAGCTCAAGGGGTAAGTAAAATAATTAGGGGGGGGGCATTTCGGCCCCCCCCCCCCCCGGCCTGGACAGGTCCCAAGAAGCCCAGTCCAGATAGGGTTAAAGAATATCCGCGTCCATAATCCAGAGACCTATTCCAGATTCCGTATAACTATATTAGCACCAAATTATATTTAATTATATGAAACTGCCTGTATATTTGATAATGTCAGTAAATTAATTGTATTATATGGAATACACAATTTACAATAATATAAACTCAACAGCATGATTAGTGATAAACATAAATGAAAATGAAAAATGTGGTGCAAGTTATGACATTGGATCATTTGAAATGAATAATTCTATATCAAAAGGAGCCGGGATAGTTCACATGCAATTCTGAGAACATAGATACTCCCCAATTACCATTGGTATTTATTCAATCACTTCAAGTCTTTCTCCGTTTTATTTTTAGCAGCCTTTCATGCTTTGATATTAAATGGCCTACGACAAAGATCTTATTGTCGCGGAAATTCTATTGTGGATGGCGGCTGATATTTCAATATCTGATTGGACGCCAAAGAATGTGAATTTACGCACAAACAAGAACACTCTATTTGGTGAAGTAAAACGAAATTAACGAGAGATCCTGAAGGATCTTGGCGCCCACCATTGTCCGATAATTGTAAGCTAATGACAAGAGGATCTTTTTGTCCATTGTTACTAAGACGATTGAGTTGTAACTTTGTTTTCAGAATTTCGAATCTGAGCGAAAAAGATCGAAAAAGGGACACCGGAAAACACCAAGATATAATCTTTCTAAGTTTCAGGAGTTTCAAGATTTCTAGAAACTGTACTTATGTCGGTTGTTATAGTACAAGAGAAATGAGCAAAGTTAGTCTGAAAGTGAATGTACATGTATGGAGGATCCATCGTCTTCGTTTTGTAGTATTTTTATTTTATTTTTTCTTGCACGTGTCATCATTGGGTACTGGAAGCGAAGAAAAATGTCTTTGACACTTTGGCATACTTAAGATTTTATAATTAGGAACGAATGCTAATTCTGTTCTGTTTACTGGACTAGTTTGAGATATCTCTTTTAAGATACCATGCTCGAAAATAATAAGATGGTACAATACTTAATACTGGAGTGATCTGGTCCGCGCAGTAATGTTGAAACTTCGAATTTGAAAGTGTCTGAATCCTGATTATTTCCCTTGGATCGAAACATGCAGTAGTTTACAGTTGTTGAGTTGTGACATTGTGTCATAAGAGTGACGTCCCTTCATGTAGCTGACCCGCCGGCACGTCACAACTCGGGAATACCGTATTAATTGGATTTTCGAATCGGACCAAAAAAGATATCTTGCACAACTAGGCCCCATGTAGGACCTGTGAACCAAAAGATCCACGAAATATTTCCTGAGAATTCACGATAACAATGTTTCAAGGGGAAATTCAAGATGGCCATCTGGCAGCCATACTGGATTTTCGAATCGGACCAAAAAAGGTATCTTGCACAACTAGACCCCAAGGCGAATCTGTGTATTAAATTTGAGAAAGATCCATGCAGTACTGAGAAATGACGATAACTAAGTTTCGTGGGGAAATCCAAGATGGCTCCCTGGTGGCCATATTGGATTTTCGAATCGGACCAGAAGAGGTATCGTGCTCAACTAGACCCCATGTGGGACCTGTGTACCAAATTTGAGAAAGATCCATGCAGTAGTTCCTGAGAAAACGCGATAACAAGGTTTCATGGAGAAATCCAAGATGGCTGCCTGGGGGCCATATTGGATTTTCGAATCGAAACAGAAAAGGTTTCTTGCACAACTAGACTCCAAGGGGAACCTGGGTACCAAATTTGAAAAAGATCCATGCAGTAGTTCCTGAGAAATCGCGGTAACAAGGTTTCATGTGGAAATCCAAGATGGCTGCCTGGTGGCCATATTGGATTTTCGAATCGGACCAGAAAAGGTTCCTGGCACAACTAGACCCCAAGGGGAATCTGTGTACCAAATCTGAAAAAGATCCATGCAGCAGTTCCTGAGAAATCGCGGTAACAAGGTTTCATGTGGAAATCCAAGATGGCTGCCTGGTGGCCATATTGGATTTTCGAATCGGAACAGAAAAAGGTTTCTTGCACAACTAGACCCCAAGGGGAACCTGTGTACCAAATTTGAAAAAGATCCATGCAGTAGTTCCTGAGAAATCGCGGTAACAAGGTTTCATATGGAAATCCAAGATGGCTGCCTGGTGGCCACATTGGATTTTCGAATCGGACCAGAAAAGGTTTCTTGCACAACTAGACCCCAAGGGGAACCTGTGTACCAAATTTAAAAAAGATCCATGCAGTAGTTCCTGAGAAATCGCGGTAACAAGGTTTCATGGGGAAATCCAAGATGGCTGCCTGGTGGCCATATTGGATTTTCGAATCGGAACAGAAAAGGTTTCTTGCACAACTCGACCCCAAGGGGAACCTGTGTACCAAATTTGAAAAAGATCCATGCAGTAGTTCCTGAGAAATCGCGGTAACAAGGTTTTACGGGGAAATCCAAGATGGCTGCCTGGTGGCCATATTGGATTTTGGAATCGGACCAGAAAAGGTTTCTTGCACAACTAGATCCCAAGAGGAACCTGTGTACCAAATTTGAAAAAGATTCATGCAGTAGTTCCTGAGAAATCGCGGTAACAAGAATTGTTTACGGACGGACTGACGACGGACGACGGACGGACGGACGACGGACCACGGACGAAAAGTGATTTGAACAGCCCACAATCTGGTGATGGTGGGCTAAAAAGATGTTCGCTTTAGATGGATATTTTTCCCTTTGGAGTCGCTCTCTGCTGCTCTATTGTTTCGCTCCGAGCCGGCCGGTAAATTGTGACGTAATGCTCAGGTATTCCCCCAACTCTTTGTCAGACAGGCGAGGCCAGTCAAATGGGAAATTCTGGTTCATATTCTCGTACGGTTACCATTAGTATTTTCATGAATGACGCAGATATTTACGAACAATAATCAGTTATATTAATATATAAACCGACTCGAAATTGAAAAATCACTGCCAAAAGTTCAGCGAATAATAATTAAGGAAGTAACTGCAAAAAAAAAAAAATTATTGGCACATGCATTATAACTTGGGAAAGCGAGCGTCACCACTTGTTGAGGGTCATTTCCTTAATAAAGGCCTTGATATAAGACAAGTTTAACCTTATAACTTTTCAATTCATAGTTACAACTTTCCGTTGCCCTAAGACGAAATTATATATGTGTAAGAATTAATGTTTTGCTCTGCTGGATCGTCAGAATATTCAAATACTGAACAAGTGGTCTGACTGTGTGTGTGGAGTTGTTTGTGTGCAACTGCAATTCTATTCACGAATTATAATAAAATAAGGGATTATGTGCGTTAGGGGTTCGCTGTCTTTATTTCACTTTTAAGTCCAAAATGATGAAGATGAGAGAAAAAAAGGAAAAAATGAAAGAAAAAAAAATCGGGGATTTGAACCAAAATGTTTGTTTTCTTTAAATCTGTAGTCCGACACTGTAACCATTCGGCCAAGCAGCTGTTACAATATTCCACTTGAGGAATCATGTACCGAATGGCGGTGAACTACACCCTTTCAGCGTATTACAAGCGTTTTGGCATATTTCAATATCATGAAAATATGACACCAAAACCAAAACGATTCTTCAGTATCATTTTGGATCAAACCTACCGCATTTCGATATGTAAGACTCGTTTTGGTTAAGTGTCATATTTTATATATGAATGGAATTCCCTTGAAGAATATCGCCAAAAATTGCAAAAAAAACCACAAATGCTTATTTTCTAATACTCGTAATATTTTTTTGACAAATCTCTTCTCGGTGAAAATTGAGAATATGAAAATTCAGTATTTGCTCTCTCAAGCTAACAACTTTTAAAGTAAGCGAGAGGAAATTATATTTTCGATTTATAAACGCAACACATTAAGGAAAGAAATATGGTCAAACCGAACACCTCCTTTCCAGGAAAACTTGAAGAGCTTCAATATATACAATCTCTCGTCAGTATTACCATGATGAGAGAACAGCTACAAAAGAAGAAACGAGAGATCCTGAAGGATCTTGGCGCCCACCATTGTCCGATAATTGTAAGCTAATGACTAGAGGATCTTTTTGTCCATTGTTACTAAGAACAAGGGGTATGTGTAACCCGGCAGCTCGCCTTTTGGGTATTGTCAATAACATGCAGCTTCGCATAAAGATCGAGCCCTTCAGGTTGCACATCACTGGCAATGACAATACATATTGCAATAAAAATTTGACTTCTTTGTCAGTGATGTTGAAGTTGGATTGAAAGATGAACTATATTATAAAACTTGAAATAAAGATTACCTTTTTTTTCCAAAAGTAAGCTTATACATGTCATTATGAATACATGTACAATTGAAATTTGGTCTGAGATGTGAGTGTGAAATGCCTGGACAAATATGGTTCGTGCAAAAGCTTTAGGTTAAATTATGACGAGGAATGGAATTCGATACCAAAATTGAAGGAAATGGTGTTCTTCATTAAAGGCGACACAAAATTCCAAACTACCAGGGGTTAATATTTAATATTGTACTTCTGAAATGAAATAACGTCATTAAACTATTAGTAATTACTATAAAGGAATATATTGTAGTTGATTTGACGTGTTTGTGTATATGTAACAGGTCGATACTTGGTGTAAGTACGCATTGTTGAGGCTTTTGTGCAGCTAAAAAGAATCACGTCCAGACGCATTGTTGAGCTCAGACAGGCTATTGTAGGCTTTGTCTTGTACGTTCTTAAACCAAGTATAAACCTACAATGTACACTGCATCTCCTACCTAATAGGTTAGTATCACATATAAGAGATATATGCAGCTTCGCAAAAAGATTGAGCCCTTCAGCCCTTGCACATCATTGGCAATGCACATCATTTAAAATAATACATTTATTAAGAAATATGATTTCTACATTTAGTGATGTTGAGGTTGGATTGAAGGAGGAACTATATTATATAACTACCAATAAAGATTACATTTTTTTCAAAAGTAAGCCTACACATCCCATTGCATAGATCTGATGAATACATGTTTATGTATATAGTTAGGAACAATAGGTGTGCAATTTTGAGCACGTTCTTGGTGTGATGATATGTGAACAAACAAAGCTAATAACAGTGCAATAGTAGGACTAAATCTATCATTTCAAGCATGCAATGGGACACTTGCACTGTGGTAAACCTTCACATTTGTATGCAAATAAAAGAATGCAATGACAACTGTGTCCAATCATACTGTAATGCTCCATAATAATGTGCACGGGTAAAGACTGAGCTCACAAACTGATTCAAACTCACTTTTAATTAATATAGTAAGTTAAATGTGTGGACACAGATATGGTTGTGCAAAAGCTTCAGGGTTAACGAGAATTTGATAAAATTTAAGAAAATGGCGTCCTTCATTTAAGGCGACACGAAATTAAAAACTAACAGGGGTTCGGTACTGCGGGATTCCCCCGCCAGTTATTTTGATATTGTACTTCTGAAATAAAATAATGTCAAAAACTATTAGTAAATACTATAAAGGAATATACTGTATGTGATTTGGTATGTATGACTGTATATGCAATGTACACTGCATCTCATGCCTAATAAGAAGTCAAAATTATTCTAAGTCCAGCCTAAACAAAAAAGATTAACCCAGAAAACTTTGTAAGTCCAGCCTAAACATAAAAGTCTAACCGGACACCAACACCGACACCAACACCAACACCGCCACTTTTCCCCTCTCTCTCTCAATACCTCGCCTACTTCGTATACGGCGAGCTAAAAAACGATTGATTTGTAATTTTGTTTACAGAATTTCGCATCTGAGCGAAAAAGATCGGAAAAGGGACACTGAAAAACACCAAGATATAATCTAAGTTTCAGGAGTTTCAAGATTTCTAGAAACTGTACTTATGTCGGTTGTTATAATACAAGAGAAATGAGCAAAGTTAGTCTGAAAGTGAAAGTACATGTACGGAGGATCCTTCGCCTTTGTTTTGTAGTATTTTTTTTTTTATTTTTTTTTTTTGCACGTGTCATCATTGGGTACTGGAAGCGAGGACCAATCTCTTTGACACTTTGGCATGAGCTATGAAACATACTTAAGATTTCATAATTAGGAACGAATGCTAATTCTGTTCTGTTTACTGGGCTAGTTTGAGATATCTCTTTTAAGATACCATGCTCGAAAATAGTAAGATGGTACAAGGGATCCGGTCTGCGCAGTAATGTTGAAACTTCAAAAGTGCCTGAATCCTGATTATCTCCCTTGGATCAAAACATGCAGTAGTCTAGTTGTTGAGTTGTGACGTTGAGTCACAAGAGTGACGTCCCTTCATGTAGCCGACCCGCAGGCAGACGAAAGGGTGGAGCAGTTCACTTGCTACTGCATGGACTAAAGAAAACTGATTTAAAATTTGAAGAAATACATTTTAATTTCGAATTATTTGAACTCCTTGATATGGAAGGTGAAGGTATGGATATTCTCTATAGTCAATATATAGAATATGCCCCACCGTTTGATCCGCCGACTCTTGTGATGCAACGTCACAACTCGAGAATACCGTATTAATTTGAAGCGTAACTTGGAGTTTCGAATCGGACTAAAAAAGGTATCTTGCACTACTAGGCCCCATGTGGGACATGTGTATCAAATTTAACAAAGATCCATGCCGTAGTTCCTGAGAAATCACGATAACAAAATGGGAAAATCCAAGATGGCCGCCTGGTGACCATATTGGATTTTCGATTCAGACCGAAAAAGGCATCTTGCACATCGAGACCCTAAGGGGAACCTGTGTACCACATTTGAGAAAGATCCTTGCAGTAGTTCCTGAGAAATGACGATAGTTTCATGGATGAATCCAAGATGGTTGCCTGGTGGCCATACTGGATTTTCAAATCGGACCGGGAAAGATATCTTGCACAACTAGACACCAAGGGGAACCTGTGTAACAAATTTGAGAAAGATCCATGCAGTACTTCCTGAGAAATGGCGATAAAGTTTCATGGCGAAATCCAAGATGGCTGCCTGGTGGCCATATTGGATTTTCGAATCGGACCAGAAAAGGTATCTTGCACAACTAGACCCCAAGGGGAAACTGTGTACCAAATTTGAGAAAGATCTATGCAGTAGTTCCCGAGACATCGCGATAACAAGGTTTCATGGAGAAATCCAAGATGGCTGCCTTGTGGCCATACTGGATTTTCGATTCGGACCGAAAAAGATATCTTGCACAACTGTACCCTAAGGGGAACCTGCGTATCAAATTTGAGAAAGATCCATGCAGTACTTCCTGAGAAATGACGATAAAGTTTCATGGCGAAATCCAAGATGGCTGCCTGGTGGCCATATTGGATTTTCGAATCGGACCAGAAAAGGTATCCTGCACAACCAGACCCCAAGGGGAACCTGTGTACCAAATTTGAGAAAGATCCATGCAGTAGTTCCCGAGACATCGCGATAACAAGGTTTCATGGAGAAATCCAAGATGGCTGCCTTGTGGCCATATTGGATTTTCGATTCGGACCGAAAAAGACATCTTGCACAACTAGACCCCAAGGGGAACCTGTGTACCAAATTTGAGAGAGATCCATGCAGTAGTTGCTGAGAAATCGCGATAACAAGGTTTCATGGGGAAATCCAAGATGGCTGCCTGGTGGCCATATTGGATTTTCGAATCGGACCAGAAAAGGTATCTTGCACAACTAGACCCCAAGGGGAACCTTTGTACCAAATTTGAGAACGATCCATGAAGCAGTTCCTGAGAAATCGCGATAACAAGATTTCATGGGGAAATCCAAGATGGATGCCCGGTGGCCATATTGGATTTTCGAATCGGACCAAAAAAGGTATCTTGCACAACTAGACCCCAAGGGGAACCTGTGTACCGAATTTGAGAAAGATCCATGCAGTAGTTCCTGAGAAATCGCGATAACAAGAATTGTTTACGGACGGACTGACTGACGGACTGACGGACCACGGACGACGGACCACGGACGAAAAGTGATTTGAACAGCCCACCACCTGATGATGGTGGGCTAAAAAACACAGCAAGGAAGCAATCAGAGATTGCTCAATTGTATCCCCCCCCCCCCCCTTCCGCTTTAATCCGACACTGCTCCACCATTGTTCTGTTTTGTATTGGTCTGTGGAGGCCTAATTTGGCTAATTATAAAAATTCTGTTTCAGTCACTTTTTTCGGCATGCCTCGCATAATACATGTACATATTCCACCCGGGGCTTTCGCCAAATTCAAAAATGTGACCTGGTTATGAGACCTACATTCCTTGGGAGTATATTGTGGTGAAATTATGAAGCGATCGTGAACTTTGAATTTTGCAGCCAATTCACTCTTTTTGGGGCAATTTCATACTTCAGTACCTATGTGATCTACTTTGGAATGTGCTTTGGACAAATAAATATATCCCATTCATTTAGGTTTGATGAACGAAGGGCCATAACTCTTGTAAATATAACCGAAAGCAGAGAAACTTCACGCTGCACAACTATGGGGTACTGACCACATATCATGCAAATTCCATAATTGTCCATACAATATTAACCGAGATCCAGCCCGGACAAGTCCCAATTCACAAAGATTTCAAAAACAAAAGGGCCATAACTCTTGAAATATACGCGAAACGCGGAGAAACTTCACACTGCACAACTACAGGGCACTCACCACATATCCTGCAAATTTCATACTTGTCCATACAATATTAACCACAACTGTGTCCAATCATACTGTAATGCTCCATAATAATGTGCACGGGTAAAGACTGAGCTCACAAACTGATTCAAACTCACTTTTAATTAATATAGTAAGTTAAATGTGTGGACACAGATATGGTTGTGCAAAAGCTTCAGGGTCAACGAGAATTTGATAAAATTTAAGAAAATGGCGTCCTTCATTTAAGGCGACACGAAATTAAAAACTAACAGGGGTTCGGTACTGCGGGATTCCCCCGCCAGTTATTTTGATATTGTACTTCTGAAATAAAATAATGTCAAAAACTATTAGTAAATACTATAAAGGAATATACTGTATGTGATTTGGTATGTATGACTGTATATGCAATGTACACTGCATCTCATGCCTAATAAGAAGTCAAAATTATTCTAAGTCCAGCCTAAACAAAAAAGATTAACCCAGAAAACTTTGTAAGTCCAGCCTAAACATAAAAGTCTAACCGGACACCAACACCGACACCAACACCGACACCAACACCGCCACTTTTCCCCTCTCTCTCTCAATACCTCGCCTACTTCGTATACGGCGAGCTAAAAAACGATTGATTTGTAATTTTGTTTACAGAATTTCGCATCTGAGCGAAAAAGATCGGAAAAGGGACACTGAAAAACACCAAGATATAATCTAAGTTTCAGGAGTTTCAAGATTTCTAGAAACTGTACTTATGTCGGTTGTTATAATACAAGAGAAATGAGCAAAGTTAGTCTGAAAGTGAAAGTACATGTACGGAGGATCCTTCGCCTTTGTTTTGTAGTATTTTTTTTATATTTGTTTTTTGCACGTGTCATCATTGGGTACTGGAAGCGAGGACCAATCTCTTTGACACTTTGGCATGAGCTATGAAACATACTTAAGATTTCATAATTAGGAACGAATGCTAATTCTGTTCTGTTTACTGGGCTAGTTTGAGATATCTCTTTTAAGATACCATGCTCGAAAATAGTAAGATGGTACAAGGGATCCGGTCTGCGCAGTAATGTTGAAACTTCAAAAGTGCCTGAATCCTGATTATCTCCCTTGGATCAAAACATGCAGTAGTCTAGTTGTTGAGTTGTGACGGTGAGTCACAAGAGTGACGTCCCTTCATGTAGCCGACCCGCAGGCAGACGAAAGGGTGGAGCAGTTCACTTGCTACTGCATGGACTAAAGAAAACTGATTTAAAATTTGAAGAAATACATTTTAATTTCGAATTATTTGAACTCCTTGATATGGAAGGTGAAGGTATGGATATTCTCTATAGTCAATATATAGAATATGCCCCACCGTTTGATCCGCCGACTCTTGTGATGCAACGTCACAACTGGAGAATACCGTATTAATTTGAAGCGTAACTTGGGAGTTTCGAATCGGACTAAAAAAGGTATCTTGCACTACTAGGCCCCATGTGGGACCTGTGTATCAAATTTAACAAAGATCCATGCCGTAGTTCCTGAGAAATCACGATAACAAAATGGGAAAATCCAAGATGGCCGCCTGGTGACCATATTGGATTTTCGATTCAGACCGAAAAAGGCATCTTGCACATCGAGACCCTAAGGGGAACCTGTGTACCACATTTGAGAAAGATCCTTGCAGTAGTTCCTGAGAAATGACGATAGTTTCATGGATGAATCCAAGATGGTTGCCTGGTGGCCATACTGGATTTTTAAATCGGACCGGGAAAGATATCTTGCACAACTAGACACCAAGGGGAACCTGTGTAACAAATTTGAGAAAGATCCATGCAGTACTTCCTGAGAAATGGCGATAAAGTTTCATGGCGAAATCCAAGATGGCTGCCTGGTGGCCATATTGGATTTTCGAATCGGACCAGAAAAGGTATCTTGCACAACTAGACCCCAAGGGGAAACTGTGTACCAAATTTGAGAAAGATCTATGCAGTAGTTCCCGAGACATCGCGATAACAAGGTTTCATGGAGAAATCCAAGATGGCTGCCTTGTGGCCATACTGGATTTTCGATTCGGACCGAAAAAGATATCTTGCACAACTGTACCCTAAGGGGAACCTGCGTATCAAATTTGAGAAAGATCCATGCAGTACTTCCTGAGAAATGACGATAAAGTTTCATGGCGAAATCCAAGATGGCTGCCTGGTGGCCATATTGGATTTTCGAATCGGACCAGAAAAGGTATCCTGCACAACCAGACCCCAAGGGGAACCTGTGTACCAAATTTGAGAAAGATCCATGCAGTAGTTCCCGAGACATCGCGATAACAAGGTTTCATGGAGAAATCCAAGATGGCTGCCTTGTGGCCATATTGGATTTTCGATTCGGACCGAAAAAGATATCTTGCACAACTAGACCCCAAGGGGAACCTGTGTACCAAATTTGAGAGAGATCCATGCAGTAGTTGCTGAGAAATCGCGATAACAAGGTTTCATGGGGAAATCCAAGATGGCTGCCTGGTGGCCATATTGGATTTTCGAATCGGACCAGAAAAGGTATCTTGCACAACTAGACCCCAAGGGGAACCTTTGTACCAAATTTGAGAAAGATCCATGAAGCAGTTCCTGAGAAATCGCGATAACAAGATTTCATGGGGAAATCCAAGATGGATGCCCGGTGGCCATATTGGATTTTCGAATCGGACCAAAAAAGGTATCTTGCACAACTAGACCCCAAGGGGAACCTGTGTACCGAATTTGAGAAAGATCCATGCAGTAGTTCCTGAGAAATCGCGATAACAAGAATTGTTTACGGACGGACTGACTGACGGACTGACGGACCACGGACGACGGACCACGGACGAAAAGTGATTTGAACAGCCCACCACCTGATGATGGTGGGCTAAAAAACACAGCAAGGAAGCAATCAGAGATTGCTCAATTGTATCCCCCCCCCCCCCCTTCCGCTTTAATCCGACACTGCTCCACCATTGTTCTGTTTTGTATTGGTCTGTGGAGGCCTAATTTGGCTAATTATAAAAATTCTGTTTCAGTCACTTTTTTCGGCATGCCTCGCATAATACATGTACATATTCCACCCGGGGCTTTCGCCAAATTCAAAAATGTGACCTGGTTATGAGACCTACATTCCTTGGGAGTATATTGTGGTGAAATTATGAAGCGATCGTGAACTTTGAATTTTGCAGCCAATTCACTCTTTTTGGGGCAATTTCATACTTCAGTACCTATGTGATCTACTTTGGAATGTGCTTTGGACAAATAAATATATCCCATTCATTTAGGTTTGATGAACGAAGGGCCATAACTCTTGTAAATATAACCGAAAGCAGAGAAACTTCACGCTGCACAACTATGGGGTACTGACCACATATCATGCAAATTCCATAATTGTCCATACAATATTAACCGAGATCCAGCCCGGACAAGTCCCAATTCACAAAGATTTCAAAAACAAAAGGGCCATAACTCTTGAAATATACGCGAAACGCGGAGAAACTTCACACTGCACAACTACAGGGCACTCACCACATATCCTGCAAATTTCATACTTGTCCATACAATATTAACCGAGATCCAGCCTGGACAAGTCCCAATTCACAAAGACTTGATGAACAAAGGGCCATAACTCTTGAAAATATATGCGAAACGCGAAGAAACTTCACGCTGCACAACTACAGGGCACTGATCACATACCCTGCAAATTTCATAATTGTCCATACAATATTAACCAAGATCCAGCCCGGACAAGTCCCAATTCACGGAGATTTCAGGAACAAAGGGCCATAACTCTTGAAAATATAGGCGAAACGGGGAGAAACTTCACGCTGCACAACTGTGGGGCACTGACCAGATGTCATGCAAATTTCATACTTGTCTCATACAATATTAACCAAGATTCAGCCCGGACTAGTCCCATTCACAGAGATTTCAGAAAAAGGGCCATAACTCTTGAAAATGATACCGGAACTCGGAAAAAACTCTACGCTGCACAACTATGAGCCACTGGCCACATTCCATGCAAGTTTCAATCATGTTCATCAATTATTAACCGAGATATCGCACGGACAAGAAATTCGGACGGACAGACGGACGGACAAAGCGATCGCTATATGCCCCCCTCTAGTTAGAGGGGGGGGGCATAACAAAACAATTAAAACTGTCAACAATCTGAGACATACCTGGTTCCCAACTTTCTGGGTTTCACTTCCTACCAAGTCTACTAGGCGAAGACGGAACTCGTCCTCCCATTCCACATCGAGGACATAGTTAACCATACCATCTATCAGCGTAGTTTTGCCAGCTCCCGTCGCTCCAACAAGCATAAGAGTTTTCTTAGGAACAGCTGTGGCACGCACTGGTTGCCCTGTGGAATAACCGCCATGAAGATTTCAGGTATTGCTATATATCGCTTCAAACGTTTTTTACATCCACCCCAGGCAACACCAGTCCTTTCACGAAGGAGAGATTTGCGACAGGAAGCATCGTGTCTTGAAACAAGTTGGTGGTACAACGCTTGATAAAACATGTCATACCATACATATGGCAGACACCCGTCATCCATGAAAACTAGAGCCTTAGGAACTGAAACGGTGCTATCAAAATAGGCTGTTGGAATCATTCCACTAACGCTTTGATGTTCAGTCCCATGGCGAAGAGCCACGCAATTTGACCAGCCTCACACATTTCTCTCAACAAGGATTCTAGCGAATTAGTGGAATTGTACATGTAACACACACATATATATATATACTTCAAAAAAATAACTTGTAACCGATGAGACAGATTCCATATTTATTATGAAACCAACTTAATGAAAGGACAAATAATGTCTTCTCTGCATGTTGCCGATATTTGTAAAATATTTTACTTTTTCAGATTATAGAAAGCATATCCTTCGGCAGTAAATAAAAAACAATCAGTATTGCGATACAATGTAAAATCCTTATGGTTAAATAGACTGAAAGTATGCTGGGATGCATCCTCTCATGGCATGATACTGTGTCCATGTACCTTCTCCTGTCGGTACACCCCAGTTTGGGAGGTTACAAATTCTGGCGAAATGCCAAACTTTCTGCACTATCTCCGGAACGACAACAATGGAGAGCTGAAACTCCGTGACTTTATCGTTTATCATATTGGAGTCATTTTCAGCCTATTTGTATGACCCCCCGAGCAGAGAATCATGGGTAAATTCAAGATGGCGACCATCTGGGGTACCAGAAAAGTGATATTTTCGTCATATTTCTTCAAAATTTCTGCTTTTCCGCGATGAAAAGTTGCCCAAAAACTATTTTATCTCAAATCACATTAATATTTACAAATTTACCATGCAGTTTTTGCGGAGAAATTGCATAAATAAAAAATTCCAAAAATCTGACCGAAAAATCGACCAAAAAATGCCGTTTTTGGAAATGACGTCACTGTGGCGTCATCGAAGCGGCCATCTTGGATTTTTAACATTTTCTAGTAGGGCTTGACCCAAGGGTATGGTGCGATAAGTTTCAGCCCCCTAGCTCAAGGGTTAAGAAAAATAATTGGGGGGGAGGGAGGCATTTCGCCCCCGCCCCCTGGCCAGGATACGTCCCAAAAAGCCCAGGCCAGATAGGGTTAAGTGTACTGGATACATATTTTATCAGACAGTGATTTATGACATCCTCTCAGGAAAACGCTCCAAGGCAACCCTTGAGTGGTATCCATATTGTATTCATGTTCTAAAACAAAAATAAATACAAAAACTCTGTGAAAATGACATCTGAACATACACAAGAATATCAGAAAATGTTTAAATTCACTAATTTAAACCTGGTGGTACAAAATCTAGCCAAAATACTTGGCCAAACTATCTGTAATAGCCGAATAACTTCATGGCTCGTTTCTTCTGCTCTTCTTCTCAAAGACTAAACAACCATCCACACAGGCAACGGTACTACTTGTGCTCAATTTTCTCCTCAGTATTCGACAGGGTCTACGTCGCCCCGTCAAAAAACAAAAGATGCTAGCACCATGTCTCTTATATGTAAGTAAACATGAACATCTTCATAAGCAACCACATGTGTGACCAGCAGATTTTCATTTGAGAACTGCTACCTTAACCTTTGATATTTAATTCTGAAACTAATATTGTTTTCAGTAGTGAACAACACATTCGGGAAAATTGAAAACCAGTTTCAAGATATCATCGCAAGAAAGTCTTCATAAATAGTCTGGTACCGTAACCGAAGCCTTCCATCTCTTGACCCATTTTGCGCGAACATATCACAAATGAAGACAAGAATGCAAGATAACACCCAGGCAAGGCCAAGTTCCGCCTTGGCACAGTGTGACCTTGACCTTTGAGAGTTTGATCCCCTAACCGGAGGCACATGGGTAACACACTTTGAACTTTCGTTAATGCTGGGAGAAATTTGCGATACAGGCAAAGTAAGGGTCGGGGTGCAAAGACCTTTGTTCTTTGGTGTTTTGACACTCTTCTTGTGATTCACATGGGCAACACCGGTGCACTTTGGAACTTGCGGTGGACCCCAAATAACGCGAGATACGTACAATCGTTACGGACGGATAGACAAGGCAAAAACATGATGAGAAATTCTCGCTCATCCAACTGCTTACCAACTGACAATCCAACGATTCCGTACACACTATTAGTCATAAACTGGCAACGGAGAACGCGATACGCTGTTGGATGGGCAGTTATTGTTAAATAAGCCCTGGTTGAGTTGCGGGAGACACCGGTGACCATCGATTGTTGCGAAAGCCGAATTTTTTACACTCGTTTACCAGAATCATAGTATGTAAATCAACATTGGAAATGACAGGAGCTCATGAATAAATAATACTAGCACGCATTAATCAACCTCACTTGTTATGATCAACGTTTAGATACGTTTCACTTGACTTAGTCAATGTCAGTGAAACGTAGGCCTATTCCTAATATCTTGTGCGGAAGTGGTTGCATTAGTCTGATGGTCTTCAAAATGATGTCATTCATAATCAGTACTCACCAAAAATGCACTTTCGCGTCATTATTCTGTGATTTTCTGTCGTAACCTTGGTGTCCAGCTTGAAAATATGAGGGAAATATTCACCATGAATCCTCTTGGCGCCTTTTTCAATCACTTCTCTAGCTGGAGTGGATTTCACTAAGACAGCGGCACTCTTGTCTCCCCATCGGCTTACTCCCAGCTCACAAACGGCCCGGACTGAGAATACATACGCCGTATTTGAAGTTAGACCCTGTATTTCTTTAACTATTTCCGAATCTCTGGTGGAATCGATTATGCAACAGTCGCCGCCCTCTGCCTGGTAACTAATCTCATAGTGGCACACGAAACGCTCTCCTTTCTCGGGTGCTTTCCAGGTTAGAGTTACGCTGCTCTTCGTCATTTCTTGGACTTTGGCACGACCAGGCGCTGAAGGGGGAGTAAAATCCTTATACAAATATGTTCCATCTTTGTAGAAGGTTATGAAAGCTTCTGGTCTCATTCTGTCGCTGGAATCTTTAGAGATGTCCACGAGAAAAGACATGTTCCTGGTCTTGCTGTTGGCCATCGCAAACTCGGCAAACTGATTAGAGCGTTCTCTCAGCATCAGCATCGAATCTCGGTTTGTGTACCAAGGCTCTGTCTCTGACACAGCTCCCATTGAATCTCCAGTGTCGACTTCCTGATTTGACCCTTTACGGACAAACATCTCCATCTTCCCAAGAATATTTTCAGGGGGTATTTGAATTGACAGACAAACCAAACACTCATGTTGAAGAGATTCGTCATCTACTTCATCTGCGCTGGCAGCAAAAGGAATTTCCCCTAAATCTTTCAACAAAAGCTCTACACGTTTGATCTCTCTCTGTTTCGCAGACACCCAGGCTAGGAGACTTCGTCTGGAAAAAGGAGAACTCATAGTCTTTCGCAACATGCCAAGAAGACCCTCTTCTTCCATTCCGCCCCCTCGTACTACAGGCAATGTTCTTGTCAACTCCTTACGAAGAGAATGTCTATAAGCCGTTACATGCTTTCGGAACGTTGACACGTCGTCCCGGATTCTTGGTGTTGCAGCATAGGCAGTACTGCAAATGACATCAAAACACTTGTCGTCAGCAGCTCTCAAGTTTTCTAAGATAGTCCGGATTTCTGTGGTCACCTCAAGGCTAATTGTTCTCAGCGCATCCACCGGTTTATTTCCTGGGCCACTCAAAGAACGGAGCCAAACTGTCATTGGAACAACATGCTCACCATCTTTCCCAGTCACTTTGTTCATCTCATGGAAGAGTGCAACAATGTCACCATAATTTCTGGGGCTCGAACTGATGTGAAAGTCACTGTGAACCTTGCATTTCAGTTTCTCTGCCTTTCTCTTGCATTCCACTGACATGTTGACATCCCCCTGGCGAATCTGAGCAGACGGAATAGATTTTATCAACTCACGCATTTCATCATTTATCGTAAGGGGTGATTCTTCTTTCGAAATTTGTCGGTCGAAAACGAAAAATGCCTGAGAACCATACAGTATGCCAACTACGACGTGGGTCGCCGAATCCTTATCTGGCATGCCGGAAAAACTCGTTGAAATGGCAGGGTTCGCCGCATGGTGCTGGTCATGAATATCAAGCTCAATGTACTTGGTTGTGCTTTGGTAATGCAATGTAACACGGTGATTTTGGTTTGACGGTTTCTGGTCCTCGTAGTACTTGGCGGAGCCGCCGACCTCCACCAATCCGGCCATGACACTCAACTCAAGACTGGGACTAAGATCCAAAGCAGAACTTTTTTCTTCAAAAGAGTCTTCGTATTCTGTGATAATTTGTACATGAGATCTGAAATTTATGAAGATGGTTCAGGAATAGTCAACGTTAGTGCATGTATATCTATAATTTAAAGCACATGATCTAAATATAATAACTGATCGTGCAGACATTTCGCGGCACCATGTAGAGACTGGTATGATTTCTACGCTACTAATAAAATGGTTGCCTTGGTGGCGGAAGATACATGTACAACGAAAATTTAAAGAACAGAATATCAGTTGATCTTGCGGCAAACGTCGCGTAAGTGATCACCTTACCCAGGTCTAAATTGAGTACGAATGTTATCGCCTTCTAACTCCTCTGGATTCCAAAACGTTCCTCCCGGAACAATCTTATCCGATCGGCAGTCATACAACATCCCCAACTGGAACGGTCGTCCAAGCGCTGGCAGTCTCATCAGGTCTTTCTTCGAGTCCATATTTTTCCGCACTTAAAGAAAACAAATATATCATAAAGGTTATAGACCGCATGCAGTGAAACTCTCACATTTGATTGCGCGTTATCGAAACTGCGACGTCAAACAACAAATCGTCCTGTTTCTACATTTCATAGTCGAATTCTAATCCAAGCCCAAACAGGCAGCCAGATGATGCTAGGTCCCCCGCCAAAATGGCAGCAATATTTATAAGCGTTCTCGGTCTCGGGGGATATACATCAGGGTGGAAACAGCTACTTCACGTAAGAAGCAGAAGGGTCTTTCCGCCTCCCCAGGTTTTGAGATCAACTCAGAAAGGCTGACTGAATGTTGATTGCTGCTGTAATATATTTTCCTCACGGTGTAGCATGAAAATTATGTAACCAAAATGCAACCCCAAGCGACATCTCATGGCATATTATCTGCAAACTAAATTTGACCAGAATCTGAAGGCATCCTCGACCTATTGCCCGGAAACCAAATTTAGACTTTGCCACCAGGTGTCACCATCTGTAGGTGCAAGCAGGCCAAACGCAATCCCAAACGACATCTCATGGCATGGTATCGGCATATGAACTTTGAGAAGGATCTGAAGAGAGGTCCTCAAGTTATTGCCGGTACTGGATGCTCACCGGTGTTTGTGTTATATGGGGTGGGTCACATATGAATACCAAATTTGAGAAGAATCTTATGAGCAGTTCCCAAATTATTGCCCGAAAACAATTTTTCCCACCAGGAGGCGCCACCTGTAGACAGAAGCGGGAAAAATACAATCCCAAAGGGACATGGTATCGTGGTGTCATGTTATCTGCATACCAGATTTGAGAAGAATCTGACGAGGGTCCTCAAGTTATTGCCCGGAAACCAAATTTAGATTTTGACACCAGGTGGCGCCACCTCTAGGTGCAAGTCGGAGAAATGCATTCTCAAGCGACATCTCATGTCAAGGTACATTCATACCAAATTTAAGAAGAATCCGATGGGTGGTTCTCAAGTTATTACCCGGGAACAAATTTGTGATTTTGCCACCAGGTGGCGGCACCTGTGAGTGCAAGTGAGCGAAAGGCAATCCCAAGCAACATCTCCTGGCATGGTACATGCATGCCAAATTTGAGAAGAATCCGATGAGCGTTTCTCATGTTATTACCCAGAAAGGTAGGGTATTTCAACGAAATTCGACCAAGTGTTTCTAAGTTATATGACTTGCAGCACGGAATAATGGAATGAACTCTAGTGGCGCCACCTCCGGGCGGATTTTGCTGAAAGGCAACACCAACTGGCGTTTTGTCGCAAGGAATGCATTTGGCAAATTTCGAAGGAATCCGACAAATCGTTCCGAAAGTTATCGTTCGCGAAGGATTTGAACAGAGATCCACGGACATGCACTGAAGATTGGAACAAGACCCAGTGGCGCCACTTACAAGCAGATCTTGCTGAAACGCAATACCAACCGACGTCTTGTCGCAAAGAATGCAGATGCCAAATTTCGGAGGAATCCGACGAAGCATTTAGAGTTATCGCTTGCGAAGTATTTGAACATACATCCACGGACATCAACGGACAAGCACAAGAGGATTGGAACAAGAGGCAGTGGCGTCACCTTCAGGCGGATCTTGCTGAAACGCAATATCCACCGACGTCTTGTCGCAAAGAATGCAGATGCCAAATTTCAGAGGAATCCGATAAAGCATTTGGAAGTTATCGCTTGCGAAGTATGTGAACAGACATCCACGGACACATAGAAGAACCATTTTAAAGTCCCCGGCCGCGTAGTACAATAAGTACTATGCTGACATCAAAGTGAAAGTGGTTGAATCTTTTCGATACAAAGTTATAGAGTGAAAATTGTGCCAAGAGTCTTCATGCATGCCCGTCTAAGAAAATGACGTAAGTTTGCAATAATATGGGTCAGATATGATGATGATGGTGCCACCCCAGCAAATACGGCCTGGGAGATAGGTAATATTTCGTCCAAACGGAACAGCGTGAATGAGTGTAAAAGGAGAAATAGTGTAAGTCCGCATGCACGATTACGTTACATCACAAGGGTCTGGTCCGTCATTCATTATTCAGTCGACGTTCATTAAGAAATCTCCGCGTCCATAATCCATATAACAGCATCATCACCAAATCATGGTATATGTAAACATGGGTTAGTTTCCTTGAAGAGAGAAGCGGTCGACGGTTTTCCATGATGCCGACAAAAATGCTGCTGTTCGAAAAAATATCTATTCCGTATCGCTGATCATTATTCCTACTCCATATGATATTCTTAGAACTAGAGCGCTAAATCGTGTGCAACCGTAATTTTATGATTCCAGCGCATGAAGACAACTTGTAGTATCCTAGGGCGTCAGATCTGGCATTCATTACTCAGTTGTCATTCACAAAAGAATTCAGTCCATAAGAGCGAACATGCACAGCTATAAAGAATTCAGTTATTGATGTTTCAATTCAATCCAGTACAATGCGTTTGATCTAGGTATCTTTTCTTGTTTTTTTTTTGTTTTAACACGATTGTCCTTAGCTAACCCTCGTCACATGGTGTGTGGCGTAAAATGGATATTTTATAAGGTATTCAGCTCATTGTGGGCTCAATACATCAATGGAACAGTGTCTGGTGTGATGATGTAAAATAGATAAAACCTACGAGTTTTTCGGTAGCCGTAGGATTAGCCAATATTCATGACTGGGCTGAAATGGTTTGTGATACACTGTCAGAATTTGTGGGTATAGACGTGACGTACCCAAAATACTCGGGTCAAAGTGACCCGAAATGTCTTGGTCAGAATGTTTAGGTCCGTCACGTGGGTATAGACGTGTTGTACCCAAACTAGTAGGGTCAAATCGACCCGAAATGTCTTGGTCAAAATATAATTTGGCCCAAACTGTTTAGGTCCGTCACGTGGGTATAGACGTGAAGTACTCAAAATAGTTGGCTCAAAAGGGCCCGAAATGTCTTGGTCAAAATATAATCTGACTCAAACTGTTTAGGTCCGTCACGCGGGTATAGACGACGTACCCAAAATAGTTGGATCAAAAGGGCCCGAAATGTCTAGGTCAAAATAGAATTTGCCCCAAACGGAAGAGAGATTTAACGTAATCTAATATGTTAGAAAAAAGCGATTGTTCATCAAGTTAAATTTCAACGTTAAACCAACGATGATGATTTGCTGGCAGCTAGTCAATGGTCTAGTCAGGTCGAAGTTTGCCCACACGCCAGATAAGCAGATCTAGGTAGTTCAGTCATAACATAAGACAGAGTTAATTTCAACAGCTGACCATTTTAATGTTTAAAGGCCAATTGTCGTCCGATACTGTAATGTGTCTTTACCCGGTATCAGATCTAAAATAGACATTCAAGAGCCAGCTGTCATCTAATATTGTAATATACATTTAACCGGTAGAAGATCTAAAATCGGCAGTTAAGAGCCAGCTATCGTTAGTAGCATAATAACGCTGAATTCGGGAAACTCGACCTACTTTCGTGAACAATTTGAGGCCCCTTGACCTATTTTCGTGACCAAATTAACCAACTTCCGGCCACGTGACCGGACGCAGAGGTCAAAAGCCACGGGGCCTCAATTTGTTCACGACAGTAGGTCAAGGGACCTGAATTTGTTCACGCAAATGGGTCAATAGACCCGAATTTAGCCTTACGGATAATAATGGTGCACAGAGGTCAAAAGTGACCGGACTCAGGGGTCAAAGGTCAAGGGACCTCAGTTTGCTCTTTAAGTGCTTGACCTACTTTCGAGAGCAAATTACGGTTCCTTGACAAACTTCCGGCCACATGATCGGAATCAGATGTCACAGGCCATGGGGCCTCATAATGCTCAGAAAGTAGATCAAGGGCCCTGAATTTGCTCTCGAAAGTAGGCCAGTAGACCCGAATTTAGTCTTACGGATAATAATGATCAAAGGTCACTTCCGGTCACGTAGGAAGAGAGCAAATTCTGTCGCCAAAATGGAGCTGAGGAGTGAGGCTGATGCTGGGGTGAGGTCACGATGACGTCACTATGCATTCACATCCGATGACATCCGGTTCAAAAATCACATCCGATCATGTGAAATCCGGTGACACTTCTTGTGACGTCATTTCCGGTCACATGATGGTCCAGCAAAATTTATCTGCCCCTACAGGTGACTTCCAATGTTAATCTACCGGGAATGCATGTATGGGATAGGGGTGGTTATATTTTTTTTCTTGTGGATTTTACTATGGTTTGTGGCACCTTGTTTTTTTTTGTCTCGCGATGTAGAAGACGTTGAGGGGTCTCTAGGGCAGGGGTTGACCTTCGCTGAAAGGTTCAGGCAGGTCTGGGATGGACATGCTAGATCCATTCTGGCGGATTGGACAATGTTAGTTCCAATGGGAAACCCTGTCATGGACATTTGCGACATAAGAGTGTGGACCCTTGTATTTTTCTGTCTCGATTTCTTTTTTCAAAGTGCTGAATGCGAATGCGTAGTAGGCAGGCAGATCGAGGTGGATGGGTGTCGGGTGGGAATATCGTCTATCTGCGTATGAGCAGAGGAAAAATGGTATTGGAATGAACGTTTTGGGGCCGAGACGAGCCAATAGTGATGCGATTGGGTCGTATGAAGTATCATCGTGAAGCTCTCGTGGGAGGCCTGGAGTGTCGTTCGTTTTCAACATTTGGCGCATGCACAAACAGGGAATTGTGGGGACAAGGGCACTGGAAGTGACGTATTGGGGTCGAGGTGGACCCATAGAGATCGGATTGGATCGTGGGGGGTATCAGGTTGAAGCTCACATGGGGCAGCGTCCAACTGGGCTGGTGTGGAGTAAAAGTAGCGCAATGATGCGCCTGAGCAGTAGAAAAAGTGCATTTGAATGAACATTTTGGGGTTGAGGCGGGTCCATAATGGGCGTACTGAGTCGGGGAGGGCATTGAAGCGCTCCTCCAGGTCGATCAAGTCATGGGTGGGTGCAAGTTTTTACAGAAAAAAACCCGGAGTCATGGAAATGAGAATGTTGTTATTGTTGTTGTTGAGAGAGTGTAGTCTCTCAATTTCGGAGAAGTAAAATTCAAGACAAGTAATCCAATTCAGTAGTACAGAAAAGCAGAAACTATCAGGGTTAATTTTTCGGGTAATTTTCTGGGAAAACTCCTGCTCTATTTATGAATCACTCGAGAATAGTAGAGAAAGGGGAGTTTCGGAGGTGCAATGGAGTTCGTTTGGAGGAGATAAGGTCCTTGCTCGAACTTGCTACGTGGTAGAGTTACCTGTGTGTACATGTGTGGAGGAGGAGGTAGTGGAGGAAGAGGGAGGAGGAACAGGAGGAGGAGGAGGAAGAATGGGATAACGCCCTAATGGCTTCTATATCTAATCCCTTACGGCTTAATAAGAGTGAGTGAGTGAGTGAGTGAGTGAGTGAATGAGGTGAGGTGACCAACGCCCGAGAGGCGTGCCCAACGCCCGTCTTAACGCATTGACGCACTACCGATGGTGAATGAGTGAGTGAGTGAGTGAAAGGAAGTGAGGTGGTCATATAAGTTCGTTTGTACACCATTAGCCTCAGTCTGTGTCCACCCCTTGCGCCTTAACACCATGATGTAGACAGATGGGAGAAGAAGAAGACCTCAATTTGTTCACGACAGTAGGTCAAGGGACCTGAATGTGCTCACGCAAATGGGTCAATAGACCCGAATTTAGCCTTACGGATAATAATGGTGCACAGAGGTCAAAAGTCACTTCCAGTCACGTGACCGGACTCAGGGGTCAAAGATCAAGGGACCTCAGTTTGCTCTTTAAGTGCTTGACCTACTTTCGAGAGCAAATTACGGTTCCTTGACAAACTTCCGGCCACATGATCGGAATCAGATGTCACAGGCCATGGGACCTCATAATGCTCAGAAAGTAGATCAAGGGGCCTGAATTTGCTCTCGAAAGTAGGCCAGTAGACCCGAATTTAGTCTTACGGATAATAATGATCTAAGGTCACTTCCGGTCACGTAGGAAGAGAGCAAATTCTGTCGCCAAAATGGAGCTGAGGAGTGAGGCTGATGCTGGGGTGAGGTCACGATGACGTCACTATGCATTCACATCCGATGACATCCGGTTCAAAAATCACATCCGGTCATGTGAAATCCGATGACACTTCTTGTGACGTCATTTCTGGTCACATGACGGTCCAGCAAAATTTATCTGCCCCTACATGTGACTTCCAATGTTAATCTACCGGGAATGGGATAGGGGTGGTTATATTTTTTTTCCTGTGGATTTTACTAGGGTTTGTGGCACCTTGTTTTTTTTTGTCTCGCGATGTAGAAGACGTTGAGGGGTCTCTAGGCCAGGGGTTGACCTTCGCTGAAAGGTTCAGGCAGGTCTGGGATGGACATGCTAGATCCATTCTGGCGGATTGGACAATGTTAGTTCCAATGGGAAACCCTGTCATGGACATTTGCGACATAGAGTGTGGACCCTTGTATTGTTCTGTCTCGAGCTATAGAAAACGATGGGAGAGGTCTCGAAGCCATGCGCTGATTTTTTTTTTAAAAAGTGCTGAATGCGAATGCGTAGTAGGCAGGCAGATCGAGGTGGATGGGTGTCGGGTGGGAATATCGTCTATCTGCGCATGAGCAGAGGAAAAATGGTATTGGAATGAACGTTTTGGGGCTGAGACGAGCCAAAAGTGGTGCGATTGGGTCGTATGAGGTATCATCGTGAAGCTCTCGTGGGAGGCCTGGAGTGTCGTTCGCTTTCAACATTTGGCGCATGAACAAACAGGGAATTGTGGGGACAAGGGCACTGGAAGTGACGTATTGGGGTCGAGGTGGACCCATAGAGATCGGATTGGATCGTGGGGGGTTTCAGGTTGAAGGTCACATGGGGCAGCGTCCAACTGGACTGGTGTGGAGTAAAAGTAGCGCAATGGTGCGCCTGAGCAGTAGAAAAAGTGCATTTGAATGGACATTTTGGGGTTGAGGCGGGTCCATAATGGGCGTACTGAGTCGGGGAGGGCATTGAAGCGCTCCTCCAGGTCGATCAAGTCATGGGTGGGTGCATGTTTTTACAGAAAAAAAACCCGGAGTCATGGAAATGAGAATGTTGTTATTGTTGTTGTTGAGAGTGTAGTCTCTCAATTTCGGAGAAGTAAAATTGAAGACAAGTAATCCAGTTTAGTAGTACAGAAAAGCAGAAACTATCAGGGTTAATTTTTCGGGTAATTTTCTGGGAAAACTCCTACTCTATTTATGAATCACTCGAGAATAGTAGAGAAAGGGGAGTTTCGGAGGTGCAATGGAGTTCGTTTGGAGGAGATAAGGTCCTTGCTCGAACTTGCTACGTGGTAGAGTTACCTGTGTGTACGTGTGTGGAGGAGGAGGAAGTGGAGGAAGAGGGAGGAGGAACAGGAGGAGGAGGAGGAGGAAGAATGGGATAACGCCTTAATGGCTTCTATATCTAATCCCTTACGGCTTAATAAGAGTGAGTGAGTGAGTGAGTGAATGAGGTGAGGTGACCAACGCCCGAGAGGCGTGCCCAACGCCCGTCTTAACGCATTGACGCACTACCGATGGTGAATGAGTGAGTGAAAGGAAGTGAGGTGGTCATATAAGTTCGTTTGTACACCATTAGCCTCAGTCTGTGTCCACCCCTTGCGCCTTAACACCATGATGTAGACAGATGGGAGAAGAAGAAGACCAACAACAACACGGATGACAAGTCAATCATGTTACTATCCCCGCCAGTATATCATACCCACGCTGGGGGAGCCGCGTTGGGTATGTTTAAAATTCAAGTATGCTCTTGTCCAATCAGAATCCGTCGTTTGTGAAAGCTCATTCTTCGGCCAGGGTAGCTTTTGGATTGGATGGTTGACACTGCGTAAAAGCGTTACGATTGGGCGTTAAGACGTAACGATGGGCCTTGATGGGTGTCACTGCATTTCGATGAATTAGAGGCAATTGCATAGAATATCTAGAAAATCAGAGTTTCTGGGCTATTTCACCAGAGCGGTGAAGCGTTAACCTAGGCATTGGCGGGCGTTACTGTCCATAAAAGCAAGCGTATCCTTAAGACGATCAAAGTCTATGTTCCATTCAGCAGATACTCTACCATGATGTTCAGGTGTTTGACTTGATCGAAGCCCTTCTATCCATTCTCAAAGAGAGCCGTGTCTACCCGCGGGATACCAAAGCGACTCTCATGTAAACTGGTGACATTTTTGAATCTCCAATCTCAAAGCGAGGCAGCATGACATCACTCGCTCGACCGGGACTATTCTCCCGCCGGTAGACACGCAAAATGGTACATCTTCAGAAAATTTATGACCTAACCCAAAGATCACAAGATCATTATTGTTTAGCATCATCAGATAAACAAGAATAGTACGATCAGACAACATGCAGACGAAAATACGGTATAATTGACGTAATTCGTTGTTTTCCGCGTTTCAATGGTTGATCTTCAATGCAGAATCTAGGTCAACTAAATTTATATCTGCTGCTTCAAACGAGTAGGCCATAAATAAAGTTCAACGTTCAGTTAAATTTTTTTAACAACAAAACTTGCATAATGATAGCAACAAAAGTACATGTCATAGGGCGTGTGAACAGTACTATGTAGTGAATGAAGAACAGAAATGCTGCAACTGCCTTGCCCTGATCAAGTACATGTCACACTAAGAACCCGGGATAAATTTTCCGAAGATGTACCGTCTTGCGGTAGACACGGCTCTCTGAGAGAATGGATCGGAACTGTACGAACTACTTCCTGTATTAGATAACTCGCTTTCACGGCCAAGTATACATACCGACAATAATTTGTTCGCGATTGATATGCTCCGAAACGGAAAGAGTCATTTTCCAATTATATTGCCGACGTTATGTTTAGCAGTTCGCTTCTAACTCGGCGGAGTCAGCAGGTCAATGACAAGCCGGATACAGACGGTAAAAATCATACGCCGCCTACTCACCCCCCAAATTTTGGGGGGATGGCTCCCATCGACACGTGAGACTCTTTCTCGCAGTAGGGAGTCTCGCGAGACGAGAATGCCCTTCTATCACCTGGACAATTTACGTCGTCACACACGTACACGCTATGAAGTACCCACGAGTACATGTACAGAGTAAGATTTTTTTCTTTAATATTTGAGAACATGCTGTCTCAACGGTATACTAGATTGCCCGACGACGCTTAGGGCCAAAGTGACCCTGTCCGAAGATTGAGCTTTCTCAAACAAAGGATTCTGATTGGACAAGAACACACTTGAGTTGTAAACAGACCCAATGAGGTTCCCGCAGCCTGGGTATGATGTATGGAGGGGATAATAAAATGATTGACCTGTCATCCTTGTCGATCTTGTTCTTCTCTCATCTGTCTACATCATGGCGATAATACGCAAGGGATAGAACAGACTGAAGCTAATGGTGTACAAACGACTTTATATGACCATTCCCTCTCTCGTTAGTGCGTTACGACAGGCGTTGGGTACGCCTCACGGGCGTTCGTGCCCCCGCCCGCTCGCCCGCTCGCCCGCCCGCTCGCTCACGCACATTAAGCCGTAAGGTATTAGCTGCAGAAGCTGTTAGGGCGTTAACCCATTCCTCGGCCCCTTATCTCGTCCAAACGCACTCCATTGCACCTCGAAAACTCCCCTTTCTCTACTACTCCCGAGTCATCTATAAATAGAACAGAAACGGGAAAAGTTTTCGCAGAAAATTCCCAGAGCAAATTGAGGCCCCTTGACCGTTGACCGGTCGCGTGACCAGAAGTTTGTCAAGGAACCTCAATTTGCTCAGGAAAGTAGGTCAAGGGACCTCAATTTGCTCACGAAAGTGGGCCAAGAGCCCCAAAATTCAGCCCTACTATACTACTGTCGTTCAATATTGTTTAGTGACTTTTACCGAAACTAGATCTAAAATCGACATTTTAGAGCCAGCTGTCGTCAAATATTGTAATGTAGGGGGCCTACTTACCAGATTCGACAGTCAATAAGCAAACATTGTCTTTCTTATTCTAACTATTAATATATACTAGGAACCAGACGGAAGTGGCGCTCAATAACTGCATCATTTCAATATACCGGTACCGGTAATTCACAACAAGAGAACCACCAGCATGATCCTTACAAACCCCTTAACTTCGGTGTGCTACATATAGTGCAAAAGTGATTTGCCGGCCCAGTATCCCATTGATCCAAATATATGTTTATTATCTCTTTGGTTTGTGAAAATTACTAAGCCATGTAGACGCAAACGTAGACGTATCATGTAGACGCTCATTCAATATAATTCTTCAAACTATATCTCAACCCCCTGTTTTGTTTCGATTAACATGGTTATATGGTTAATATGTTCACACCCCACATCCCTGTTCATACTTCTCTTCGATATGAGCGAAACATGCGTGGAAAATACATTTCTAGAATTGATCTAGACTGGAGGAATGGGTTTGCAAGGGACGAGTTGCAGTAAGGTGGATTTCTGTCCTATAGATGTTGCAGTAAGAAACAGAATTTTCTTTTCCGCGGCAGAACTGCCAACTTCTAATATTTCAAGGTAAAATATAGCTGGTTATACATGAGAAAAATCGATCCAAAATTAAGCATACTGTTCAAATTAATAGGAGGTAAAAACGTGCAAATGTGCGGGGTTTTTTTTAACTTTTGGGGGGAATTCCCATAGTATTTTCATAAATTCTCGAAAAAACACCTCGCAAACCAAATTCATTCTCATAATAATTTAGTTATTATATAATAATGTTTCATTTGTGTTAATTTCATTTTGGTTCAAGAAGTGTTTTGATAAAGATTGAAAAAAAATAAATCGTTGTTTTTTGCAACCTGAAACGAAGTGTTGCAATTCCAAATACGTCTCTGAAATAATCCATTACGCCAGTGGCCGAGTGGTAACATCGTATGCTTTGGTGAATTATATAGTTGACTTTGTGAGTTCGATTCGTGTCTTTGACATGATGATTTTTTTTCGTGTTCATAAAAACTCGAGTTGTGAAGCATAATATAAAGTTCTTTAAAATGTCCATATTAATAATTTAAATTATAGATAACATATATATGCTTATAATTGAAATGTGACAAAAGTACTCGGCGTGCAGTGTCACTGTATACACGAGCCTCAGTGTGCGCGTTGCTTAAATGTTCTACGTTCAAGCACAGGCCCGCAAAACAAAGAGTTTTGCGGGGTGTGGACGGTGGTATTACGGTGACGTGTCGAATTATGGGGTCTCTATATATAACCCCATGCTTTATATAAATCAACATAAAGGTGTGAAACGGACTTTGATCGAGAAATAAACGGTTTACCTCCAAACAAAATACATCAGCATATTCTACAAGTATCACTTTATATATTCCCGTCGTCAAATTAGTTTGGCGGTAAACCGTTTATTTCTCGATTCACCCAAAGTCTGTTTCACACCTTTATCTGGATTTATATAAAGCATGGGGTTATATATAGACACCCAATATTTCGACACGTCACCGTAATACCACCGTCCACACCCCCCAAACCTCTTATTTTGCGGGCCACCTTTGAAAAGGTGTGAGGGTTTTATCATCAAGCCAAACAAAAAAACTATCTGTTTCACAATTTAATTGGGCTCAGGGTGGATGTGCGCATGATATAGACATAAAGGTATAGATTTGCCCACTATATAGAGGGCCGTGCGACAGATCTGCTCGAGGAAACAGTGAACCAGCAACAAACACTGCTACATCTCCGACTCGCACAGCAGAGGCTCGCACGACATAGATGTACCCGTGGCTGCGATCTTCTTTCCTTTGCAATAGTTTGCAAAAAGAGGTGAGTAGTAGGGAGAAGATAAATCCGTTCAGTTTTCACCCGGATGTAATGACGTCACTTCCGGTCTGGGTGAATGGAGCGTGACCTATGACGTCACTTCCGGTGTGGGTGAATGGGGCGTGGAGGATGATAGGACATGTACAGACCTGTTTGTGTCGTTCATCTCCGTATCTTTTCGGTGAGCGGAATATGTGCTGGGGTTTTCCCCCACAATGTCGTTCACCTCCGTATTTCTTCGGTCAGGTGCGTGGGAGCTTGTACTGATCTGTGGGCACTCGACACAATCTCGGACAATGTAGGACATTAGAACCTCGATCCGCACTGGTAGGAATCCATATTGGCATCCATATTGAAAGAATAATATCACGCGGAAACTCCGAACAGCGCATGCCAGCTGTATGACTTCCGTTATCATGGACACTGATGGAGATTTGCTCAAGAACAAAAACCGAGAGAAACACCTCAAATTAGAAGAGATTCTTCCCGGGTAGAATCAAGGGAATGTCCATTTCATTTGGATATATATTTTATCTCCCGATAAGAGAGAAATACAAACGAGGACTATGTGAGAAGAAACACATCCTACAGCATGTGATGTGCCTCACGTGCGGCGGGTCACGGTTTACAGCTGAGAGCTGTAAAATCCTTCCACCATTAATACGCGAGGTATTATGACTTCACGGAATAAGCCGAGCAGTCGCGAATGGATCTGTGGGATTTTTCCCACAATGTCGTTCACCTCCGTGTCTTTTCGGTGAGGTCCGTGAAGATGTGGCGGAAGATACCGAGAGATGTGATGGCGCATTCGCGACTGCTCGGCTTATTCCGTGAAGTCATACTACCTCGCGTATTAATGGTGTAAGGATTTTACAGCTCTGAGCTGTAAACCGTGATCCGCCGCACGTGAGGCAAATCACATGCTGTAGGATGTGTTTCCCCTCACATAGTCCTCGTTATATTTCTCTCTTATCGGGAGATAAAATATACATCCAAATGAAATGGACATTCCCTCGATCTACCCGGGAAGAATCTCTTCTAATTTGAGGTGTTTCTCTCGGTTCTACGTCTTGAGGTAATTTCAATCAGTGTCCATGGTAACGGAAGTCATACAGCTGACATGCGCTGTTCGGAGTTTCCACGTGATATTATTCTTTCAACATGGATGCCAATATGGATTCCTAGCAGTACGGGACGAGGCACCAATGTCCTACATTGTCCGAGATCGTGTCGAGTGGTGATGGCGGTGTGCGAAGAGACCCGGAGATGACCGAAGAGGCACGGCGAGTTTGAATGGGGCGTGGAGGATGGTAGGACATGTACAGACCTGTCTGTGTCGTTCATCTCCGTATCTTTTCGGTGAGAGGAATATGTGCTGGGGTTTTTCCCCACAACGTGGCGATCACGTGATCAAGGCATGTACTGCCCTGTCTAGGCTATAGTTCCGACAACCTAGGATCTGGAATTCTTCCGCGGTGATGCGGTCTGGTGGTGATGCGGTCGCGGGAAAAAGCTTCCGCGGAGAAAATGTAGTCCCTAGACTTGAAATACGCTGCATGGTCCGATTGGGTCGAGTGAGGTATCAAAGTGAAGCATTCGTGAAGGGGCATCCAGTCATGGGTGGGTGCATGTAAAATTAGGATTTTTTCCCGAAACTATAAAAAGCGGAACACGGACTTTACCCCTAAACTAGGGGAAAACCCCTATCAACTCTAGCCAAAAGGGCTAATATCGGTCTCCGGTCTTATTGGCACCTGCCTATTAAGTCAATGGGGTGGGTGCATGTAAAATTAGGATTTTTTCCCGAAACTATAAAAAGCGGAATACGGACTTTACCCCTAAACTAGGGGAAAACCTCTATCAACTCTAGCCAAAAGGGCTAATATCGGTCCCCGGGCTTATCGGGGCCTGCCTATCAAGTCAATGGGGTGGGTGCATGTGAAATTAGGATTTTTCCCGAAACTATAAAAAGCGGAATACGGACTTTACCCCTACAATAGGAGTCTGTATTATACAATATAAGGGAAAATGCCTGTATGGGGTATGGGCATGGTCAATGTTTTTTCGTGGGCTTTACTATGGCTTGTGGGGTCGCGTTTTTCTCGTCTCGCCAAGAAAATGACAATGGGAAGGGTCCCGGTTCGAATCGGTGAAATTTTTGGGAAAAGTCACCGAGGTCTGTATATAGGCCTATAGGCTGGCTATATGGGGGTATAGCTTCAACCTGGGAAATTCACACACGTTCATTGTGATATGGGCTGTTTGGATTTGTTTTTCACGTCTCGTCATTTAGAACACGATGGGAAGGGTCCCGGAGCGAAACGGTGAAATTTTTGGAAAAAGTCCCCGAGGCCTATACTGCATGGCTATGGGTGTATAGGTCCATACGGGGTGGACGTTTTGGGATCTAGGTGGGCCACTAATGGTCCGATGGGGTCGAGTGAGGTATCAATGTGAAGCCTATATGTGAGGCGGCAACCGATGGAGTGGATGTGGGGTAGGAATATCGTCATTCTGCGCATGTCCAATAGACAAAGTGTATGGAAATAGACGTTTTGGGATCTAGGGGAGCCACTAGTGGGCCGATTGGATCGAGTGAGGTATGAATGTGAAGCCTATGTGAGGGGGCATCTGATGGGGTGAGTGCGGGGTTGTAATATCGTCACTGTGCGCATGCGCAGTGGACAAAGGGTATGGAAATAGACGTGTTGGGGTCTAGGTGGGCCACTAGTGGGCCGATGGGATCGAGTGAGGTATCCATGTGAAGCCTATGTGAGGGGGCTACACTAGGGTGTCTTTTCCATTCTGCGCGCAGGTCACGTGGGTTGTGATGTCACTTCCGGGTTTCACCTCCAAACTCAGAAGAGTTCCAATTTTCCCTTTGACGTCCGGATGTTCAACCTCCGGGGTTTTTCCCGGCCCGGCCCGTCCCGGTTGCAGCGCGCGCGCGCGGGGGTGATCTGATGCCGCAGCGCGCGCGGGTTATCCGGAAGTGCGTGGGTGAATCCGCAAGACCCTCATACATACCCCAATGCAGGCGCAGACGTGATGTTCCCGGATGATAGAAACGGACGTCCCCGAGAAAAACACATACAACACGACACATACAGTCGCCCCTCCTCAAGACCCTCATATATACCCAAAAAGATACGGACGTTACCGAAAAGATACGGACTTTACCGAAAAGACACGGACTTTACCGAAAAGACACGGACGTACCCGAAAAGACACGAAGGTGAACGACATTGTGGAAAAACCCCACAGACAGGTTAGTACATGCATTCCTATGATGTTCACAGGTTACGCCCATTCACGAAGGGCCGTCACAGGGCGTAGTAGAAAAAAATCGCATTTCTAACCTTATTGACCTGATGGCGCAAGCGAGTATAACAAGTGCCACGCATGGTGTATAAAACCCTACACAACAGGTACACTATACAGCCACCTCTCTAACCGTTCGCTTTTCATTCCCCACCATGGCAGCGAGCGAAACAAAGCTTGCGTTATTCCAATTGACGTCCGACGTCTACCTCATCGTCAATGACGATCACCTGCAGCTGGTCCAAGACGCACCGCAGAAGGTGAAGATTTTGTTATCGCTATCAGGCTGGACTCTATTGACACGATTGTTACAGGGAAAAGACCCCGAAAGGGACTTCATGCACGTGGAAGTCGGCGTGCACATACGCACCGCTGGAGAGGATTCCCTTTTTCCCCGGTTGGAACAGAGTGGAGGTACCTATATCACACTCTGTCCACCTTTATGGATGGCACTGAAAGATGTACACCCCGAGGTGGATGACTTACTACACCCCGAGGTGATAGAAGGGACTGTGGCTACCCGGAGGATTACACTTGGCTGCACCCTATTGTTGTACCCCAAACGAGTGGACCTCATCGATAGCGGACTTAGGTGTTGGTGTACGGCTGAACCCAAAGCGCACGTCTCTTTGTCACCGGAAGGATGGACTACCTTGAAACGGATGTTGTTGGGTGACCTGCACGGTGATAGCATTCACCTGTGTGACGTCTACATTTTCTGCGGTCCCTTTTTCGCTCGACTCCTCTATCTGAACGGCGGTGGTTTTACCCTGGACCCCGATCTATGGACGGCTTTGGAACAAGTAGTCCCCATTGTCGATAAGGTAATATCTCTATAGGAGCCACATAACCAATCAGAATAGTACGTATCACGGACTACACCCGTAGAGCTACATCTAGGCGCGCATGTGTGACATGGTCTATAAAACACGGCCCTCTGGATCCCACACCTTCATTTCTACGGTTGCAGAGCCATGACGGAGATCCAGTCCTATGCGACTCGCATTTTACAGCATGCCACCGTGGTTAATTCACTCACGGGTTACCGAGCAGTGGTCCGGTCCATGTTTGCAGATGGCGACGACAACGAGGGGCGACGCCAGATCCTCAACGAGTTCACAGAAGCGGTCCTCGACAGAGTACACTCGATGGAGAGGTGTGCCATCACTCACCACTACTGGACTATGACAGCCATCCTTGATGCTCGGGCTATGGACCACGAGCGCTCACGCCGGAGCCGGCGACGGCTGGTTGGCCTCACAATAGTCTGTGCCCTATTGACCCTGGCGCTGTGGCATTGACAGTGGGATCTCACCATAAATACGAGGGTCAGACAGTGTGTGTGTCATTCACCGTTCGTCATTGGATCAAGCATGTTACCAGTTCTACGAGCCATCCTTCCCCTTGCACCCCGGGTGGGGTTACACGTCTATGAAGATAGTCACCCTCGTGGAAGACCGTGGAGATGTTTGCTGGTCGCGCGCTGAGACCGTATCGAATACGGTTACGCTACAACGTGACGGCTGGACCAAATTTAAACGGGTGTTGAGCGGCAAGCTCGACGGACACCTCATCCACATAGACAATGCCATCTACGTATACCGTGGACCCTTCTTCCCACGCCTGGCCCGCCACCAAGACCCTACGCGAGGCTTCACCCTAGACCCCGATCTGTGGACAGCCTTCGAGAAAATGGTGCCTATCGTGGACCAGCTGTTTACACCGGACGAGCGGTCATCAGACGAGTTGGAGTGGGCTCGTGCCCTGAGAGAAGCAGCGGCAGAACCCAATGAACAAATGTCTATCCATGAACCAGACGACGATGCCATTGATTAACCGGCTAGACTTTGACCACCCGATCCTTTGATCTCACGGGGTTCTCCCTATAAATACGAGACAGTCAAATCTGGTACCATTCACGTACTGACCATGACGGAGCATATACTACTGGCGTATCTCAGCTTGACCCCCGAGGTTTTCCTGCACGTGTATGCGGATAAGGTCGATATCATGGAGGAGGTGGGAGACATATGTGATGCGGACCCTACACAACCGTGCCCGGCTCACATTCGTCTGTCCCGGGAGGGCTGGACCAAATTCAAACGGGTGTTGTCTGGTGAACTGGACGGCGACCTCATCCACTTGTGTCACGATGTGTACATCCGACGCGGCCCTTTCTTTTCTCAATTATCTCGGCTAGATGGGGGTACAGTGCATTTTACCCTTCACCCTGATCTATGGTCTGCATTGGAAGATGCCGTGGTAGATGTGGATCAAGTGCTTATCAAGCGGTCATCAGACGAGTTGGACTGGTCATTTACCATAGACAGTGTGGAAGCCAACGAAGAAAATCAGAAAGAAACTCCGGCCCAAGATATACCCGTTATAAATAAGCGATAGTGCCAGGGTCCATAATCATTTGTCACCACGAGGTGCTGGGAGAAGGTGTTGGATAACTTATACTACAGTCCCGACAGTCCGGCGGCCTATAGTGCATTGTCGGCTCTCTATCAAGCGGCCAAACCCCAGGGGATACAACGTGCCCAAGTCCGAGATTGGTTAAGAAAACAAGACACCTATATCTTACATCGATCTGTCCGTCGCCATTTTCTATGGAACCGGGTCATCGTGGGAGGAATAGATGCCCAGTGGCAAGCGGATTTGGTCGATATGAGCGCCTTTGCCAAACACAATGATGGGAATCGGTATATCTTGACGTGCATCGATATTCTATCGAAGTATGCGTGGGTGGTACCCATCCGGACGAAAACGGGGGCGAATCTCATAGCGGCGTTCAAAGACATCTTCAAGACCGGGCGCAAACCTTTGTATTTGCAAACCGACGAAGGCACGGAATTCGTCAACAGACCGTTCCAACAGTTTCTGAAAGCCCAGAAGGTGTTTTTCTTCCATACGTACAACGAGACCAAGGTTTCCGTGGTGGAAAGGTTCAACAGGACATTCAAAGGCCGCATGTATAAATATTTCACCTATAAGAATACAAGGCGGTACATCGACGTTCTCCCGAAACTGGTGAGGGGTTACAATCGAGCCTATCATCGAAGTATAGAGAGAGCCCCCATTACCGTGACCCAACGCAATGAAGCCCAAGTCCGGCGTGTCTTGTACCCCAGGCCATCGCAGCGAACGACGAAGGCGGTGTACAAGGTCGGGACCCTGTACGGATCAGTAAAGTCAAGGGCAAGTTCGAGAAAAGTTACTTGCCCAACTGGAGCGATGAGCACTTCCTGATTAAACGGCGCCTACCCCGACAGCAGCGAGTCTATGAACTGGGAGATCTTCAAGGGGAACCGTTGCTAGGGACGTTTTATGAGACGGAATTACAGCCTGTCGTAAAAACACAGCAAGACTACTACACGATGGAGCAGATTTTGAAAACGGAACGTCAACGTGGCAAACCGTTTCATTTCGTCAAATGGCAAGGCTGGCCCAGTTCCTTCAATTCCTGGGTCGCTGCCAACCAGGTGAAACGACTATAAAGCCAGACACCACTGCCGTCATCCTTCATTCCACGTCCGACCACAGTGCTATGGACAAGCAGCAGCTGCCTCTGAACACAGCGTCTCCCAAAACGCGCAAAGCGCAAGTGGGCTTTGTGGTGATACTGCTAACCCTACTGAGTGTGTTGTAGGGAGGTGTGTTTTACGACGTAGCCTATGTCAGCCCGTTACTTAACCAACTGAGAACACCAGCCACCAGTGAAACCGGTCTACAGATAGCACCAGTCAACCCCGTATCGAGCCCAGTCACCACCACACCCCGGATACAAGCCACGTCGAGCTCAACACCAAGCTCCACACCTACACCAAGAACACCCACTACGTCTGAAGACCCACCGGATTTCATCCCTCACAGTGAACAGACAACGACGACCGACGTTGTACCCACCACCATCATCACTCGCAGTGAACAGGCAACGACGACCGACGTTGTACCCACCACCACCACTCCAGTTCACTCGTACGAAATTTACAAGAGCGGGTTACCACGACAGCGCATACAGCTCGAACCATGGACCCTCGGTGGCAGCATCCCTTCACTTGCGTCATCGCAGGACCGACGGGCTCCGCAAAAACGCACTTCGTCAGGAAGCTCCTTCAACACGCCGACAGCATGATCACCCCACCCATTGCCCGAGTCGTGTGGTGTTACGGAGAATGGCAGGAAGCGTATGCAGCAATGCCCCACATCACGTTCGTGGAAGGCCTACCCAACCTGGCCGATTTGGAACCCGACACCTTGGTGGTTCTGGACGATCTCATGGCGGAGACGGATGTGCGGGTCACCCAACTCTTTACCAAAGGCAGCCACCATCGACGGCTCAGCATCATCTACATTGTGCAGAATCTGTTCAGTAAAAACAAAGAACATCAGAACATCAGCTTAAATGTCCACTACCTGGTGGTCTTCAAAAACCTGAGAGATACCACTCAACTGCTGCACCTGGCGAGACAGATGTATCCCGGCCGCACACCGTTGGCGTTGGAAGCCTTTAAAGATGCCACAACCGCTCAGCACGGGTATATGCTCTTCGACCTCAAGCAAGCCACCCCCGACCACCTTCGACTACGGACCGGCATCTTTCCCGGAGAGGCCCACCACATGTACATGCAAAAATAATGTAAACACACCCACAGTGGCTCCCCCAGCTGGAGTGTGTGTTTGATGATGGGGATAATAAAAAGAATGAATACCACAGCATGGTTGACTTTGTCTCTGTTCTCTGAAGTAGATAAAAAGGCCAGAGTTGTGGGTTCTGGCATTAGTTGTACATGATGTCTGCGCGAGTACGGAAGTACTCCCACGCTCCGTGTATTGAAGACGGCCCCACCCGAGTTGGTCCGAACCATTGCACGCGATGGGGATCCTGACCGTGTACGCTGTCTGTGCGAGATCAGGTACAACCTGTTAAAAGGCAACGTACCACCGACTCCGGCTCAAAAGACCAAGTTGGCCAAGCATACGACAGGTCTCCGAACCTTAGTCCAGAAGCGGGTCCCTCAAACAAAAAACAAAAGGTGTTACAGAAAGGCGGCTTTCTCGGGGCCATCTCAGCACCGTTGGCCGCTTCCGTGTTGGGTCCAGTATTGGGTGGACACATCGGCCGACAATGAACCACACGAAAAAAATGGTCCTCGTAGAACCACGGTTCCTTCAAAACCTCCAATCGCCCTACCCTGTCCCACCTACGGTGAAGACCATAAACAACCTCGATGGAGAGATGCAACAGATCTTACAGAGACCGGGGTTAAGCGACAGTGAGAAAGTACAACGGTACAATGAGACGCTTCAACGGTACATGACGTTCATGGACCAATACAAACCCCTCTCTACCCCACCACCACCACCACCACCACCACCACCACCACGTGACACACCGCCAACCTCAGCACCGCTCCAACAGCCGCCATTACCAGGGGTAGCACCCACAGCCCCACAGTGGGTGGAAGACGAAGTGCTGAAGAGTGTACCTGCATCGTTCAAGAAACAAGCTGGCCTGGTATTACAACGGATGAAACAGAATCCTAACATGACTTGGAATGATAAAGGCGAACTACTGGTACAGAATCAGGTGGTTCGGGGCACCCACATGACGGATTTAGTGAATGACCTGATGCGTCAACGCAGGTCGCACACGGATCCTCGAGGATGGGAGGTCTTCGCTCAAGACTCAAAGACATGCATGTACCACATGAATTGGTGGGGAACCCCCACCACTGGGCCTTTATGCAGCGAACCCAGCAATCGCCGAGTGGCCCACTACCTTCTTGGGAATCCGAATGGGAACCGGAGTCACCCCCCAAAACACCACCACCACAACGGGCATCTTCTTCTCAGACCTTTAAAAAAACATCCTTGATCAGGACACCCCACATCTCCAGAGCCGTGACACGTAGCAAGTCAACGCGACGAACACGACGCCGGACACAACCGCCCAAGGCCTGGAACACCTATTAAAACCAACAGCAGCAGCAGGAGAGCTCAGTCGCCATGTTTTACCTCACCCTACCCAGTAACAGTTCGCTGGATGTGTTTCCTGACAACACCGTGGCCAAGTACGTCACCCAGTTAGCGCAACCGTTGCATTTACCTGGACGATGGGAATGTGGCCTCGTGGATATCCACTACCCTTACTCGTGGTACAACGTGCGAGCCAATGAAGTGTGGTACGAGGTGACCTACGAAGGCAAAAACACCCGACTCACCCTCTACGAAGGCCAATACGATACCCCCAAGGAGTTCATGGGTGGGCTGACAGAACTGCTGCATTACAAGGCTCTACGGGAGGTCACGAATAGATCAAAACCCATCAAATCCTTTCCCTTCAAGAATCACGTGGACTTCGATTACAACGCACACAACGACAAGGCACAGCTTATCGTCAGTAGTCCTATCCTACAGCAAATGCTGGGTTTCGATCTACTGACGTTCGCTGGTCCCACCGCCCACCAAGGCGAGATCCCGATGGATATGAAGTCGGGTATGTACGGACTCTACGTCTACTCGGACGTGATGGACAACCACATCGTGGGCGATATCAACACACCTCTGTTACGGCTGGTCCCCATTAAAAAGACGTATGGAGATCAAGTCACCCACAGTTTCACCCACATGCTCTACCTGCCCGTACGACAAACCGAGATCTACACGATCACGGTGGATATAAGAGATGACACGGGACGACCGGTGGCATTCGAACGAGGAAAAGTGGGGCTGACACTTCATTTTCGACAAGCACGTGCTCCCCACTTTACATAATGAAAGTACCTTACGAGTGCCATGCACGCAGCTATATGGATTATTATGCCCAACAGGCCGGGGATGGCTTTCCGGTCTTTAGCGGTGCACGCATGCAACGAGGACATGGGCTGGGGAACATACTCGGCAGCATCGTCAAATCGTTCCTGCCCTTAGTGACGCGTGGGGTGAAAGCAATCGGCAAACAAGCGGTACGCAGTGGACTGTAAGTGGCCGGTGATGTCTTGGGGGGTACGGCACCCAAAGAAGCCTTGAAACAGCGGGCCAAAGAAGCGGGAGGCGTCTTGGTGGCCAAAGCACAACGCACCGTAGGGAATAAAAGAGCTGCCCCACCGAAATCACGCACCAGTCGACGACCGACCCAGCGACGACGCACATCGAAGACCCATGATATCTTTTCTTAAACATGTCCTTGATCCACGCCGAGTCTTGCCCCTCTACCAACAGTGAATTTGATTTGTGGACCGTGCCGCCCACACAGACCAGTGCCGAACAAGGATTATGGGTGGAGCATCTCCCGCTCTCCAGCATCAACGAAACAGGGCCCATCGAGTTCACCATCAGTAATGCGGATACGGCCTATGTGGATTTAGCCCATATATACTTGTATGTGAAAGCCAAGGTGGTCAATGGGGATGGCTCCAGAATCATCCAAGCTGCAACGGTGGGCCCGACGAATCTCTGGCTGCACTCGATGTTTCAACAGGTGGATATTTTTCTCGGCGACAAACTCATCAGTGACTCGACCAACACGTATCCCTATCGAGCCTACATCGAGACACTGTTGGCGTATGGCCGAGAGGTTAAAAAATCTCAGCTGACAGCCGCTTTATTCTACCAGGACACACCCGAGCACATGGACACGGTGGACAATGTGGGATATAACACACGGAAGGCCTTCACTGCGAACGGTGCCTCTGTGGATCTCATGGGTCGACTACACGCAGACATGTTCATGCAAGACCGGTACCTCTTGAACAAGATCTCCATCAAAATCCTACTTATACGGGCGCCTCCGACCTTCGCCTTGATGCCCACTAACGTAGAGGGGCATGCAGCTGACTATAAGATTGTTATCCAAGATGCAGTCCTGTATGTCCGAAAAGTGAAACCGAATCCAGCCGTTCAATTGGGACACATGAAAGCCTTGGAAACAAAACCAGCCCAGTACCCTATCCGACGTATACAAAGCAAAGAGTTCTCTGTGCCTGCTGGAAATATGGGCGCCAACAAAGAAAACCTGTTCCTGGGGGAACTACCCAAGCGATTGATCCTGGCCTGTGTGGAAAATATCAGTTTCAGCGGAGCCTACCCAGAGAATCCGTTTGACTTTAAACATTTCGGCATCAATTGTGTGGCCCTGCATGTGGATGGACAACAGATCCCAGCCACGGCCTTAACACCAGGAATTTCATTCGAGCCTGTTTACAGCCACCGGTCAAATCAACCAGGACGAAGGGAATTTCATCAGTCGGGAGGACTACGCGAACGGATACACGTTGTTCTGTTTCGATCTGACCCCCACCCAAGCAAGGCAATTTACGGTTGGAAATCCACTTTGCACGAGCCCTGGGAACCACCGTCAATGCGATCTGCTACGCCGAGTTTGACAACATCATTCAAGTGGACAAGGCACGCAACGTCCTGTGTGACTTTTCCACCTAACATGGATAGACCAGATAACCACCGTGCTGGAGAATGACCCAGAGACACGTATGGTCTTTCAAGGGGTGTTCGCCCGAGATGTGTTCCCATTAGACCGTGTGTATCCTGCTGCATACGTACTCAGCACGGACCCGATGGATCGGCCCGGTGAACATTGGGTGGCCGTGTAGTTGACAGAACAACAGGGCGAATACTTTGACCCGTACGGCCTGCCACCCCTCCATCCCGATTTAACAGACTTCATGGATCAAGGTACAGAGACGTTGTGTTGGAACAGTCAAACGTTGCAAAGCCTGGCCAGTAGCGTGTGCGGACAATATTGCTTGTTTTACCTGTACCATCGATGCCGGAGAAGACCCTTATCTACCATCGTACAGATGTTTGACGAGTACCCTAAGGCCGAGGACCGCGTTGTACTCGTATATGACTGGGCCGCCCATCATTTCAATGTACAAGCCCCGTTCTGGGCTTAAGTTCTTTCAATGTTCAAGCCCCCTGTTCTGGGCTTAAGTTTACAAGTTTACTGTTCTGGGCTTCAGTTCTTTCAATGTACAAGCCCCCTGTTCTGGGCTTCAGTTCTTTCAATGTACAAGCCCCTTGTTCTGGGCTTCAGTTTTCACGTGGTTGTTCTCACGTTGTTGTTGTTCACAGAATTAAAAAATGAGATCTCACCAAAAAAACCTGTCTTGTGTGTTTTCTATATGAGTATAATGCATGAAACTGGCTTGAACACCGTATTAGCCAATCAGTGGCCTAGAATGGAGCCCATCCATGTGCAGAAAACATTACCCGGGTGTACAAGAACCCGGATATAGGGGCGGACGTAGGCGAAAGCATCCCAGTACCCGGATGTAGGCGCAGACGTGAGCGAAATTCTAGGACCCGTCCAATGGTTCTTTTATCGATCGCTCATTGGCTCTTTTTCTCGACCGCTGATTGGTCCAAATGGAACTGCCCATCCTTCCCAGGTTAATTTATAATCCCCTTTTGGGGTTCAAGCTCTGTATATCGATGCCGCAACATTGTCTCCGAACCTTGCCGAAAGGGAGACCTTGGACCTTTTGACCTGGATGTGACCTTTGACCTTTTGACCCGACATTCATCCGCGCACCGCCGGTGATGACGCGCGCGCGCGCGTGCGGCCGGAGAACCCGCGCGAGCGCGCGCGCTGTGGCCGGGGCGGGCCGGGCCGGGAAAAACCCCGGAGGTTGAACATCCGGACGTCTAAGGGAAAATTGGAACTCTTCTGGGTTTGGAGGTGAAACCCGGAAGTGACGTCACAACCCACGTGACATGCGCAGCAGAATGGAAACGACATCCTAGTGTAGCCCCCTCACATAGGCTTCACATGGATACCTCACTCGATCCCATCGGCCCACTAGTGGCCCACCTAGACCCCAACACGTCTATTTCCATACCCTTTGTCCACTGCGCATGCGCAGAGTGACGATATTTCAACCCCGCACTCACCCCATCAGATGCCCCCTCACATAGGCTTCACATTGATACCTCACTCGATCCAATCGGCCCACTAGTGGCTCCCCTAGATCCCAAAACGTCTATTTCCATACACTTTGTCTATTGCGCATGCGCAGAATGACGATATTCCTACGCCTCATCCACCCCATCGGTTGCCCCTTCACATAGGCTTCACATTGATACCTCACTCGACCCCATCGGACCATTAGTGGCCCACCTAGATCCCAAAACGTCCACCCCATATGGACCTATACACCCATAGCCATGCAGTATAGGCCTATGGGCCTACCCAGGCCTCGGTGACTTTTTCCAAAAATTTCACCATTTCGCTCCGGGACCCTTTCCATCGTGTTCTAAATGACGAGACGTGAAAAACAAATCCAATGAACGTGTGTGAATTTCCCAGGTTGAACCTATACCCTCCATATAGCCAGCCTATAGGCCTATATACAGACCTCGGTGACTTTTCCCAAAAATTTCACCGATTCGCTCCGGGACCCTTCCCATTGTCATTTTCTTGGCGAGACGAGAAAAACGCGACCCCACAAGCCATAGTAAAGCCCACGAAAAAAAATTGCCCATCCCCATACCCCATACAGGCATTTTCCCTTATATTGTATAATACAGACCCCTATTGTAGGGGTAAAGTCCGTATTCCGCTTTTTATAGTTTCGGGAAAAAATCATAATTTCACATGCACCCACCCGATGGACTTGATAGGCAGGTGCCAATAAGCCCGGAGACCGATATTAGCCCTTTTGGCTAGAGTTGATAGGGGTTTTTCCCTAGTTTAGGGTTGCAGTCTATAGAAGAGCCAAGGCATCTGAAATTAAACAGTAGGCTGGTTTATTATATGCCAAACAGCAACCGTGTTTTGAGAGAACCCCCATAGAACTATATATTTTCTGAAAGAGTAGGCTCTTGCCATGAAGCTGAGACAGATGTAAGCATAGCTGACCGAAATCAGGGTCCCCATAACCCCTACTGAACATGCCCCAAACTTCAGAAAATTCCTCTAAATTTGGTCCAAAATAGGTCATATTCTCTCCCCATCACAGAAAAAAATTGACAATCGATTGCTTCGAAACTCACCGACACTGTGAGTAGTAGGTAGTACTTAAATTGAGTCGCATTGACCTTTGGCCTCAGAAATTTGCATATGACGTCACTTCCGGTTGGGGTGAATGGGGCGTGACCTTTGGACATGTCCAGACTTGTTTGTTTGGGGTTTTTCCATGCCGCCATTTAGTACCAAAATCTGGTGTACAAAATGGCGGATCCGCCATTTTGTACCAAAATTTTGTGTACAAAATGGCGGATCCGCCATTTTGTACCTAAATCTGGTGTACAAAAGCCGCCATTTTGTACCAAAATGTGATGTACAAAATGGCGGCATGAGAAAAACGTATAAAAGGAGGTGATTTTTAGTGGCTTGGTGTATTCATTGCACTACCTTACGGAGCTCTCTGACCTACCTGCCTGCCTGCCTGCCTGCCTGCCTACCAGCTTGTTCTGACGAGAGGAGGAGAGAAAGCATGAGACGTGGAGAAGATTTTCCATTGGACCCAGCAGCACCTCCGGTTGAAGTCTTGCCTGAAGACGAGCGTGTCAGTGACATTTATCAACGACACTGGGCTACCATACGCCATTGTTTTCACCGTGATCGTCGTCTATTGGACTTGTATAACTATCGACTGCAGGACCTCACGTATTTGTCTACCTATACTGAGAACATTTTCACAGACCACGTCACAGCGTTCAAGTTGAATATGACATTCGGTTACATTTAACGGCACAAGGAAACGGACCAAGTGCGGTATTATTATCCCAGTAATAATACCTATGTGTTTGACCAGCCGTTCACGGTGACGGATGCGATTTCTCTGGAGCCACTCATCGACCAACTGACTACGTTGGATCCATTGGAATGGGCCCGGTTGCAACGCCCCAATACCAAATGGCTTGTGGAAATGGTCACCAACGTCACATTTTTCATCACGAAAATGAGAAATCATCCTATCGGTGCTCCTGTACTACTACCCCCTTGGTTGCTTCATCGACACGGACTGTATGCATTAACGGGAGGGTCACATGGGCCCTACAAAGATCGAAAATGTCTGTTTCGGTGTTTGGCCGTGCATCTGGACGAGTGTCAGCCCAAGGATTGTGACAGAGTGGCCAATGACTATTGGGAACAGTATTTACAGGCGCAAGACTTGGATCAGCGGCACTTCCGTGGAGTCCCGTTCAAGAATTTGGATGACGTGGAAACACTGTTCAACATCAATATCTTTGTATACCGATTACGATGCGAGGAGGATACATTTGTGGCTGAATTGGTTGGTCGTTCAACAGAACGGTATGCTTCTACGATGAAAGTCAATGTCTTCGATGACAATGGCGTGAGTCATTTTTCGCTGATCTACAATATGAGCCAGTACGCCCAGTCTTACAGTTGTGCCCAATGCCATCGGGTGTTCAAACAGTGTCAGGACTTACATCGACACGAGAAGATTTGTGACAACAGTGTCAAGCGAAAATTTCCTGATGGTGTGTATCATAATACGCCTACTATTTTCCAGGAACTGGCCGATGAGGGTCTGATCATACCGGAGGCGGATCGTTATTTTCCCTACCGGGCGTGTTACAATTTTGAGGCCCTGTTGGAGCCCATGGACATGTTTTCAACGAAAACGCAGTGGACGCAGCGCCATATTCCCCTGAGTGTCAGTATTTCCAGCAATGTACCTGGCTATGACGCTGCACCGGTCTGTTTCGTGTCCACCGGGGATTCACATGAGTTGATCACCCGCATGATGGAGTATTTAGAGGAAGTCAGTGCGGCCAGTACGGAATTGTTGGTGTCCAACTTCCAGGACGTACTGGACCAACTGGACGATCGGATTCCTATAACGGGTGTAGCGTTTAGTGACGATGAAGAGTCCGAGTCCGAGTCGGAGTCGCAGCCGCAGCCCATGCAGTCCCAGGATGTGCCTTTACCGAAACCGTATGCGGAGAAATTGAAAGGGCGCTTCCTACAATACCTAGGCCAGTTACCGGTGCTGGGTTTCAACTCGGGGCGATATGACTTGAACATGAAGGAATTTCTCTACCCCTACTTGGCCCAGGCGAATACCATCAAGTCCGTCATCAAGAAGATCAATAATCATATGGCCCTCATTACCACATCACTCCGTTTCCTGGATGTACGGAATTACTTAGCTCCTAATTATAGCTATGATCATTGGGTGAAGGCGTATGACTGTGCACAAACGAAAGGGAGGTTCCCTTACACGTATATATCGACGCTCGACTGTTTGGAGGAAACACAGTTGCCACCCTGAGATGCCTTCTTTGACGATTTGAAGCAAGTGGAATGTCCGGAAGACACGTACCGGGAACTACAGCAGGTATGGAACGATCAGCATATGCAGATCTTGCGAGATTTCCTCATATGGTATAATAACTTAGATGTGGTTCCTTTCCTGGAAGCGGCCGAGAAAATGGTTCAACTCTTTCGTCGTGAAATGCACGTCGACATCTTCAAGGAGTGCTTGAGTTTACCGGGTCTGGCGCTTCGCCACCTTTTTCAAGAGTGTCCTACGTACTTCTCGCTGATACAGCAAAAAGATGCAGACATGCATGATTGTCTAAAGCAGAACATTGTTAGCGGACCTAGTCTTATTTTTCACCGTTATCACGAGAAGGACGTCACTACTCTCCCGGATGGAAAACCCTGTGCTAAGATCATCGGTTTCGACGCCAATGCCTTGTACCTGTGGTCTCTGGCCCAACCTATGCCCAGTGGACATTATACACGTTGGTTGGCGGAAGGTCAGCATTTTACACCGCAACGCACTCCCTACAAGCATGGTCAGCATTTTACACCGCAACGCACTCCCTACAAGCTGATCAGTGGTTGGATTGGGAAGCCTATCGACGGGGAATTTATATACGACACCAGACCAACCCCACAGAGAAGCGGATAAGAGATCGTCGACTCCCCGTCGATGGGTTTGCCCTGGTGGGTAGGACACCAACCGTATTCCAATTTTACGGTTGCTATTGGCACGGCCACGGATGCCATTTCAGCGCTGGACGCTTCAACGAACGACGTGGAAAAACACCGGAAGAAATACGGGAAGAAGTGGTGGAGAACGGCGATTATGTGAAAGAGAGAGGATACCATCTGATCGAAATGTGGGAGTGTGAATTTCATACCATGTGCCAGGCCCTGCCCCATTTACGGCGTTTCCTAAAAGAGCGCGAATACCCGTTGAGTCGTCGGCGACTCCTGAGCCTGCCACAGATGTTCGACGCCATTCGTTCGGGGGGCCTCTACGGCTTTGTCGAATGTGATTTGCATGTTCCCGACACTCTCAAACCCCTCTTCGCTCAGTGCCCTCCCATCTTTAAAAACACGCTGGTGGGTCGGGATGATATTGGGGACACCATGGGGGCCAATGCGGAGCAACACGAGTGTTTGCCTCGACCTCGACGGATGTTGATTGGCAGTATGTGGGCAGAGAAAATCTTGCTGGGCACTCCGTTATTACAGTGTTACATGAACCACGGTTTGGAAATTACCAAAATATACCAAGTGATACAGTACGTACCCAACGCCTGTTTTGCGGAGAATGCCGACATCGTGACGTCTGCCCGTCGTCAAGACCCGAGTAAGGCCATCATCGGTGAATCGTGGAAATTGACGGGCAATGGCTATTATGGAAAAACGGTCACGAACCAGGATAAGCACGTGAACGTGAACATTTGTACTACTTCCCAAGCCCGCAAAAAAGTGAATTCTCCTCTGTTTCGGTCCGTGAAGGTCATCGATGACGAGACCTATGAAATCACTTTAGCCAAAAAGACTATCCGTTACAACCTACCCCTGCAGATTGGATGTATGGTATACCAGGTGGCCAAGCTGAGGATGCTGCAGTTTCTCTATGATTTCATGGGTGTGTATTTTAATCCATCAGACTGGCAACTCATGGAGATGGATACGGACTCGGCCTACATGGTCGTCTCTAATGCGGATTGGGAGTCCCTGGTGAAACCTGAGTTACGGGCACAGTATGAGGTGGAACGGGACCAGTGGCTACCTCGACGTGACCATTACCAGTACGATAAGCGTACGCCGGGCCTCTTCAAGCTGGATTGGAGTGGGGATGCTATGACTGCTCACTCCTCCAAGACGTATTACTGTTACGGGGGAGACGAAAATAAGTTTAGCTGCAAAGGGGTGAACCGGCGCGATCCCAACATCGACAAAGCCTTGTACCTGAACGTGCTGCAAAGCCAGGCCAGTGCGAGTGGGACTAACCGAGGATTTCGGGTGGTGGACCACCAGATGCGGACGTACATTCAGCAACGAGACGCCTTTACTTTCTTTTACCCGAAACGGAAAGTCCTTGCCGATGGCATCAGTACCACTTACTTGGACTTGTGAAAAATGTCGAACACACTATGACTGTTGATACACGAGTTAAAAACTGTAAAAGTCAGGATGGCCCAGTGGTCTAAGGCGCCGGTTAACTGTGCTGGTCGGCGAAATGCCGAACGTAGGTTCGAATCCTACTCCTGACAGAATTTTTTGTACCACTTGTATATACATACCACTTGTATTCTATTGTACATACCACCTGTATTCTATTGTACATAGTGTAACTCCCTTCTTGTTGACTTAATAAAAAAAAGTCAAAACCATCATTTTTGTGTTTTTCATGAATCTTTTTTTATTGAACATCAATGAACGTCAGAACAACAATGTCAGAACAACAACGTGATAAAACAAGCGTTCTGAGAACCCCAACATCTCGCCTTGCGGGGTCATCTGCCAAAGGTGCAGCAGTATTGAAAGCATACATGTAGAGCAAACAATAAGGTCTGGAATAGGTGATGTGGTACAGACAATAATGTCTGGAATAGATTATCTGGTACAGACAATAACATCAGTCCCATGAAGGATTACTGGCAAAAGTTAATCCCATGTAGGATGGATAGGTCAGTGCTGTCGGATTACTGGTACATAGTTCAGTCCCATGTGAGATTACTGCTGGATAGGCCAGTCCTGTGTAGGATTACCACTGGGTGGACCAGTCCCATGTTATTACTGATGGATAGTCACCTGTGGGATTACTGCTGGATAGTCCAGTCCCAAGTGGGATTACTGCTGGATAGTGCAGTCCCAAGTGGGATTACTGCTGGATAGGCCAGTCCTGTCTGGGATTACTGCTGGATAGATGAGTCTCGTATGGGATTAACGCTGGATAGGAGAGTCCCGTGTGGGATTACTGCTGCATAGGCAGTCCCGTGTGGGATTACTGCTGCATACGGCAATCCTGTGTGGGATTATGGCTGAGGAGGCCAGTCCCGTGTGGGATTGCTGCTGGATAGGCTAAACCTGTGTGGGATTACTGCTGCAAATTGCAATCCAGTGTCATATGACATCTGGATAGGTCAGTCCCATGAGAGATTACTGCTGCATAAGCCAGTCCTGTGGGGAATTACTGCTGGATAGGCCAGTCCCATGTTGGATTACTTCAGGATAGGCCAGTGCATTCTGGGATTACTGCTGGATATGTCAGTCCCGTGTGGCATTACTGCTGGATAGGCCAGTGCCATTGGGATTACTGCTGGATAGGTCAGTCCTATGTGAGATTACTGCTGAATAGGCCAGTCCCAAATTGGATTACTGCTGGATAGACCAGTTCGGTCTGGGATTACTGCTGGATAGTTGATTTCCGTTTGGGATTACAGCTGGATAGGTCAGTCCCGTATGGCAATACTGCTGGATAGGCTAATGCCATTTGGGATTACTGCTGGATAGGTCAGTCCCGTGTGGGATTACTGCGGGAGAGCTGTGACCTAGGAAAACATGAAACATGTCCACCAAGTTTTATAATCATCCCACGAAAGGTTCAACAAACTTTCCATGTACAGATCTACTTGTAAATTTTTGCCCAACAAAAACCTTATCAATGGAAAGATACAAAGTCTAAACTGCAATAATTAGGAAAAAATTTCATATGAAATGTCATATTTCTTAAATAGCACATGCACATATTTGAATCACATTGAACTTGGGTAGCAAGTGTCAAACTCATCCAATGAAAGCTGACAGCTTCAGAAAACTTTCCGTGTACATGTATGTACATGTGCATTATTATTGGCAGATTAAGACAAAACCCTCAAAATTTGAACAAAAATTTATATTTCATCTCCTAAATATCACAGGTACATCTTTTAATCATAAGAAACATGTGTACCAAGTTTCATAATCATTCAATGACAGCTGGCAACTGCAGCAAACTGTGGTGTACAGATGTACATGTGCACTTCAGCTAAACGCAAAACTCAATCATTTGCCATAATTTGGAGAAAAATTAATATTTCATCTCAAATAGCACAAGTAAATCCTCCAATCATAAGAAACATTTGTACCAAGTTTCGTAATCATCCAATGAGAGCTGACAACTGCAGCAAACTTATGTGCATGTATATGTATACATGTAGAGGCCTACATGTACAATTTACCTAAACAGAAAATTCTTCATTTGCCATAATTTGGAGAGAAAATTAATATTTCTTGTCAAAAATAGCAAAGGTACATCCTCTAATCATAAGAAACATGTGTACCAAGTTTCATAATCATCCAATGACAGCTGACAACTGGAGCAAAGTTACCATGTAGATGTATATGTATACATGTAGAGGCCTACATGTACAATTTACCTAAACAGAAAACTCGTCATTTGCCATAATTCTGAGAAAAATTAATATTTCTTCTCAAAAATAGCACAGGTACATCCTCTTATCATAAGAAACATGTGTACCAAGTTTCATAATCATCCAATGACAGCTGACAACCGGAGCAAACTTACCATGGACATGTATATGTACAATTTACCTAAACAGAAAACTCTTCATTTGCCATAATTTGGAGAAAAATTAATATTTCTTGTCAAAAATAGCACAGGTACATCCTCTAATCATAAGAAACATGTGTACCAAGTTTCATAATCATCCAATGACAGCTGACAACTGCAAGAAACTTTCCACGTACAGATGTACATGTGCACTTCAGCTAAATGCAAAACTCATTCATAGGGATTTTAACATTAGAGTACCCCAGGGGTAGTACCCCCAGGTGGCATAGCCACCCCCCATATTTTTCATATTTTTTTTATATTTTTTCTAATTTTTCTAGATTTTTTTTTAACTTGCTAAACCAAAAACCCATTCATTTCCAGACAGGGGACACCGACACCGACACCGACACCGACGACGACATCCTCTTTCCCCCTCTCACAATATCTCCCCTTTACTTCGTAAGGCGAGATAAAAACAATAGTACTGCGCGCAATGCATTGAATTTAAGTTAACCAGAGAAATGGAACATGCACATTAAAACGAGAGGCCGTCCAGTCATAGACGAGTACATCACGGTCTTCGGCTTGACAATAATCATCAAACATGTGTACGATCGTTTGCATACAATGTCCTCTACTCCGGTGAGTGAGATAAAACACACAGTACTGTCCGCACACACTACTCAAGAGTCCTTGTAATCTTTGAGTATTCCAACGCCACACTGTAGTAGATACGTCCATGAATTTCACCAAATCGGGATGCAGGGGTGCAAGTCCGTAGGAATCAAAGTATTCGCCTTGGCCTAGGGTGTCCACGTACACAGCCACCCAATGTTCACCGGGTCGAGACCCAGGGTCTGTATTCAGGATGTAGGCTGCTGGGGTGGTGGAGTGAGTGGGAAACACATTGCGTGAAAACACACCTCGAAAGGGTACCTTAGGATCTTGCTGGAGTATGGCCATCAGCTGCTCTGTATCCATGACTCTAGCTGGCGTAGTCACACAGGACGTTTCTTTGCTGATCCACGCTGATGACGTTATCAAACTCGGCGTAGCAAATCACGTTAATGGTCTGGCCTAGAGTGACGGCGAAACGCAGTTCCAACCGTAGGTTTCCTTTCTTGAGCAAGGCCAGTTGATGATCGTGTTCCAAGGTGAGGGTGAGATCGAAGGCGAACAACGAGTACCCAAGGTGAAAGTCTCGTCGAGTGATGGTATTTCCTTCGTCCTGGTTGTTTTGTCCTGTGGCTGTAAACAGGTTCAGGTAGCTCCGCACATAGTTTTGGTTACCAAAATCCGGTTGTAATGGACGGGCTGGAATTTGATGGCCAGCCACGTGCAGTGCCAAAAAGTTGAGGTTGAAATGTTGAAAGTTGAACGGATTCTCATTCCACTGTCCATTGAAAGCGGTGTTGGTCACACACGCTATGATAAGACGTTTAGGGAGATCCCCTAGAAATAAATTTTCACGATCGGCCATCATCGTACCTGCTGGCACAGAGAACACCTTGGTCTGTACGCGTCGGATGGGGTACAGGGCTGGTTTTTTCGATAAGGTTTCCATGTGACTCAGCAACACCCCCTGTTGCAAAGCCACCGTACGCACAAACAGGGCTGCATCTTCAATGACGACGTGGCATTGGGGGCCAGCAGCTTGATCGGCCATCAAGGCGAACGCAGGTGTGGAACGGATCAACTTGATCTTGATGGATACACCGTTCATCATGTAGCGGTCTTGCAGGAACAGATCGGCGTGCAGTCGTCCCATCATATCGATGGACTTGCTATTGGCTGTCATGTTTTTGCGCGCGGTGAACCCATTATTGGCAGCCAATACGCTATGCATGGCTCCGGGTGTATCCTTGTAGTCCAGCGAGGCTTGCAAGTGTGTTTTTTTGGCATCTGCACCGTACGACAACAGCGTCTCCATGTAGGCTCGGTACGGGTACGTATTGATGGACGTACTGATGAGTTTATCGTTCAGACCTATATCCACCTGTTGGAACAAGGAGTGCAGCCAAAGATTCACCGGGCCTACTACCGCATCGTCCGCTATGGGCTTCCCGTCGTCGTCCATTATTTGGGGTTTCACGTACAAGTAGGTGTGGGCTAAATCCAGGTAGGCCGTATCTTTGTTTTCAATGGTAAATTCCAGGGGTCCCGAACCCGTCAGGCTAGCCAGGGGTCGATGTTCTACCCAACGTCCTTCGGCTACACTGGTCTGGGTGGGTGGAATAGTCCACAAATCCAATTCACTGTTGGTAGACGGACACGACTCAGAGTGAATGAATGCCATTATGCGAAGATGTCTCTCCTACTACTCTTCTTCTTCGCTGCGTCCGTGGTTGTCTTTTAAGGGCTTTGGCGATCAACACGCTTCCTGCTTCTTTAGCCCGTCGTTTGAAGGCTTGTCGGGGTGCTGTGCCTCCCAAGACATCACCGGCCACGTGCAATCCACTGCGTACCGCTTGTTTACCCACCGCTTTGACACCCTGTGTCACCAAGGCAAGAACGTTTTCACAATGCTGCCCAGTATGTTCCCCAATCCGTGACCTCGTTGCATACGTGCACCGCTAAAGATGGGCAAGTTCCCTCCCGTTTGTTTCTTGTAGTAGTCGGCATAGCTGGGCGTATGGCACTGGTAAGGCACGTACATTATACGAAGTGAGGAGAACGTGCTTCTCGGAAATGAAGTGTCAGCACCACTTTCCCTCGTTCGAATGCGACCGGGTGTCCCGTGTCATCTCTTATATCCACCGTGATCGTGTTGATATCGGTATGTCGTACGGGTAGGTAGAGTATATGGTTGAAACTCTGGTTGACTTGATCGCCATACTTCTTTCTAATGGGTACCACCCGTAACAGAGGTGTGTTCACATCGCCCACAATATGGCTGTCCACTGCGTCCGAGTAGACGTAGAGTCCGTACATACCTACTTTCATATCCATCACAACATCACCGTTGTCGGTGGTGGGCCCCGTGTAGACGCTGTAAGGCAGACCTAACATTTGCTGTAGCCTAGGACTGAGTTTCACAGCCACGTTAGGGCTGAGCAGGATACAGGACGTGTCGTTGTGTGCGTTGACATCGAAGATCACGTGATTCTTGAAGGGGTAGGATTTCAGGGGTCTTGAACTATTCGTCACCTTCCGTAGAGACTTGTAATTCACCAAGGTGAGCAGACTCTCTATGAATGTCTTGGGCGTATCGTATTGGCCTTCGGGGAAGAGTGACTCGGTTTACTTTGCCTTGGTAGGTGACTTCGTACCATACTTCTTCGTCTCGTACGTTGTACCATAAGTAAGGGTGTTGAATATCCACCAGTCCACATTCCCACCGTCCAGGTAATTGCAACGGTTGTGGTAATTGAGTCACATACTTGGCCAAGGTGTTGTCAGAAAACACATCGAGTGAACTGTTTCTGGGCAACGTGAGGTAAAACATGACGACTGAACTTTCTGGCTTCTGCACCGGGTTTTAATAGCATTCCCCCTAGTAGGGCTCCCAGGCCTTGGGCACCTTACCTCGGCGTTGTGATCGTCGCGGTGACTTAGATCTGGCAGCAGTACGTCCCCGTCGTTGTGGTGTTTTGGGAGGTGACATGGGTGCCCAAGAAGGGGAGGGTGGTGGTGGTGGTGGTGGTGGTTGGTGTCGTCTACTCGTCGATTGCTGCATAAAGGCCCAACGGTTAGGATTCCCTACCAATATTAACACATTATGAGCCACTTCACACAAACACCGTACCAAGTCTGGGTCCGCGGCGCGCACCAGGGCCCGGCCCACCTCCGGTGGCGCGCTGCGTAATACGCGCAGGGCCGGCGCGTGCTTGCGTATCCGTGCAGACATGATGAGGAAGTGACTGCTAGAGTGGATTGTCTTCTTTTATTTGGGTGTGTACACCGTCTGCAACTCCCCGGGAAAAATGTGGGTGCGCAATCGAAGTGCCGAGGGTGTGTCTTGTTTCAAGTCGATGAGTAGATACCCGTGAGCCCCTTGGGTGGCATCTTCAAAGGCTTCCCGCACAAAGGCCGTGTTTTTAGGGTACATCTGTTTTGCCAGGTGCATAATTTGTGATGCGTCTCTGGGGTTTTTGAATAACACCACATACTGAGCATTCAAACTAATGTTCCTGTGCGCTTTGTTCTTACTGAAGAGATTCTGCACGATGTAGATGATGCTCAACCGACGATGATGGCTTCCTTTGGTAAAGAGACGGGTGATTCGACTGTCCGTTTCGGTCATGAGATCGTCGACCACGACCAACGTGTCTTCTGGCGTATCTTCGGGAGGTAATCCTTCCACCAAGGTGAGTCCAGGGAGGCGTGCCAGTTCCTTGTACGCCGGTTGCCAAGCTCCATAACACCACATGATGCGAGCCACGGGTGGTGAAATGAGGGCTGACCCGTGTTGGATCAGGCGTTGAACGAAGTGTGTTTTTCCCGACCCCGTCGGTCCAGCGATGAGACACGTGAAAGGATGCTGCCACCGAGGATCCATAGCCGTTTTATTATTTGGTGATTTGAGGTTCAGAGGCCCACCACCGTTGTCGTGGATCCAACCGGGGGTCGTAGTCGAACGGGTACCGTTGCCGTGGTAAACGTGATTCACCGGATCCCACTCTAAGTGTTAACGTGGTGGTGTTGGTAGGTGTGGGTTGTCGTGATCGGGTGGAGGGTTCGTCGCTTCTGAGGGTAGATACGGGAGGCTGGCGGGTGAAAAGAGGTGGAGTAGTACGACTAGACCGCGTCGTAGGGCTGAGTGTGTGTGGTGATAGGGTCCGTAGTCTCAGGGTTGATACGGAAGGCTGGCGGATGAAAAGAGGACTAGACCGCGTCGTGGACTGGGTGGTCTGTTATGATCGCAGCGTCGTAGGGAGAGAGTCGTGGTGGTGGTGGTGGTGGTGGTGGTGTTGGGTGATTGCACTTGACGTTGAGGTGGAGCAGCACTTGGACGAATGGTGTTGAAACAGGATATCAGGTACGCCAAATCGTAGAACACGGCTCCAACTAAGGTACCCAGAAGCACTACTAGACACACCACAGTACCGACTTGTCCTTTTCGAGTCCGTAACAGTAAGGGTAGATGTGCACTATCCATGGTACAACCCTACACTGAAGGGTGTAGGTGATGTGAGGTAGAATTTATAGTCGTTTCATGTCACGGCCTGACACCCAGGAATTAAACGAACTGGCCCAACCTTGCCATTTGACGAAATGATAGGGGATGCCACGTCGACGTTCCGTTTTCAAAATCTTTTCCACCGTGTAGTAGTCTTTCCGTGTTTTCACTACGGGTTGTAATTCCGCCTCATAAAACGTGCCTTGCAGTGTTTCTCCTTGTAGATCTTCCAGTTGATAGACGTGTGGCTGTCGAGGCTTATGGCGAACGATGACAAAGTGCTCGTCACTCCAGTTGGGCAAGTAACTTTTCTCAAATTGTCCTTTCACTTTACTGATCCGTACCACATCTCCGCGTTTGTAACGGGGTGACGTGAGTGGACTGGCGTCTATCGAGTACAGCGTACGGCGCACTTGATGTTCGTTGCGTTCTGTGACATCGAGGGGAGCTCGCTGGATACTGCGATGATAGGCTCGATTGTACCCTTGGACCAGTTGAGGTAGTACATCGGTGTACCGTCGGGTGTTTTTGGCGGTAAAATATTTGTACATTCGTCCTTTGAAGGTGCGATTGAATCGTTCCACGACAGAGGCTTTGGTCTCGTTGTACGTATGGAAGAAAAACACCTGTTTCTTAAGAAAGGCTTGAAAGTGACGGTTGAGAAATTCTGTGCCTTCATCCGTTTGCAAATAGAGGGGTTTGCGTCCCGTCTTGAAAATCTGCTAGAACGCTCGTACCAGATTCTCTCCTGTTTTGGTCCGAATGGGTAGTACCCATGCGTACTTGGATAAAATATCGATACAGGTCAACATGTACCGATGTCCATCATTGTGGGGTGCAAATCGACTCATATCGACCAAATCAGCCTGCCATTGTGCGTCTACGGCTCCTACGATGACTCGGTTACGGCGAAAATGTCATCGGGCTGCTCGATGTAAACTATAAGTGTCTTGGGTTTTTAACCATTTTCGAACTTCAGTTCGACTGATGCCTTGGGAATGTGCAGCTCGAGCGAGCGCTCCCACAGCGCTATAAGCGGCTGGACTGGTAGGGTTGTAATACAAATCGGTTAACACCTTGTTCACAGTGGTACGCCACGTGGATTCCGGCCGCCCACCTTTTCTCATCCCCTTTCGGGTGCCCCTCATCTGGGTGCCTGTCCGGGTTGCGCTGTGGTGTGTTCGCTTCATGAGTAGACACTGACACTCTAGCCTGTGTGCACCCTATAGATATAGTACTTCATCGACAATGGGGATTACTTTTTCCAAGGCTGTCCATAGATCAGGGTCCAGAGTAAAACCACCTCGCTTCAGACAGAGGAGTCGAGCAAAATAGGGACCGCGGAAAATGTAGACGTCGTTACACAGGTGAATGCTATCACCGTCCAGGTCACCCAACAACACCAGTTTCAAGGTAGTCCAGCCTTCCGGTGACAAAGAGACACGCGCTGGTTCAGACGTACACCAACACCTACTGTCGTCATCGATGAGCTCCACTCGTTTGGGATACAACAATAGGGTGCAGCCAGGTGTAAGAGTGCGGGTGGCTACAGAGTTCGCCTCGGGGTGCAGTAAGTCGTGGACGTCGGTGATAATAGCTTTCAGCGCCTGCCATAATGCCGGCCGGAGTATGATAGAGGAACCACCACGCTTTTCTAACCGGGGAAAAAAAGAATCATCTCTACCACTTCGTAGGTAGACACCTACTCCCACGTGCATGAAATCGACTTCAGGCTCTTTTCCCTGTAACAACCGTGTCAATAGAGTCCATCCTGCTAGGGTTAAACATAGCTTCACCTCTCGGGGATGTTCTTCGATGAGCTGCAGTTGATGGTCATAGACGATCAGGATGACGTGAGGCGTGAGTTGGAACAAGGCCTGCTCCCCAAGTGCTCCATGCGCTGCCATGGTGGTGAATGACAAAACACCGACGAGGCAGACCTGTATATATCGAAGGGGTCCACGTTTTTCTCCCCTTCGTGAAAGTCCGTGATCACTCGTGTCTATTAAACCCCTAGTCCGTAGCCGTACACGTTATAGGGTTTTTTTCGTGCCTCTTTCTATCCGTACCCGTATACGTTATAGTTTTTTATTTTCCCCTTACCTTCGTGAAAGTCCGTGATCATTCGGGCTGTAATGTTATAGACATAGGAATGCATTTAACCTGGAGAATTGCCCAGAGCCAATTTTGTACAAAATCTGCGGATTGTAAATTAACCCAGGAAGGGTTGGGTGCGCGGACGTCGGCGAAGGCACCAATCAGCGACGCGTACATCAACCCTAATGTTATAGATATACGCAATCATTTAACCTGGAGAATTGGCTATAGCGAATTTTGTGCAAAATCAGCGGATTGTAAATTAACCCAGGAAGGGTTGGGCGCGCGGACGTCGGCGAAGGCACCAATTAGCGACGCGTACATACACTCTAATGTTATAGACATACGAAAAAATGTTTCAGGGCCAACCCTAATGTTATAGAGATAGGAATGGATTTTAACATGGAGAATTGGCCATAGGCAATTTTGCGCAAAATCTGAGGATTGTAAATTAACCCAGGAAGGGTTGGGCGCGCGGACGTCGGCGAAGAGACCAATCAGCGACGCGTACATCAACTCTAATGTTATAGACATACGAAAAAATGTTTCAGGGCCAACCCTAATGTTATAGAGATAGGAATGGATTTAACCTGGAGAATTGGCCATAGGCAATTTTGCGCAAAATCTGAGGATTGTAAATTAACCCAGGAAGGGTTGGGCGCGCGGACGTCGGCGAAGGCCCCAATCAGCGACGCGTACATCAATTCTAATGTTATAGAGATATGAATGGATTTTAACATAGGAATTTGCCATAGCGAATTTCGTGCAAAAACAGCGGATTGTAAATTAACCCAGGAAGGTATGCGGCGCACTATATTGGCCAATCAGCAGTCCGGAACAAGAGCCAATGAGCTATCAATAAAAGAGCCAATCAGCGATCAATAAAAAGAACCAATGAAACCAGCATCACCCCATTGAAACAGCCAATGAAAATGTACTCTAGTTTCAGTATAAAGCCAGCGGGAGCGTGGGGAGCGTCATTCCAAACACCTTTGCCACACTGTCAAGACCCATACAGACCTATTGAAGAAAATGATGAACAACAACAACAGGGTAGCTAAGATGTCTACAACAAGAGCTGCGGGACGAATGGTGGAGGCCAGAAGAGAGAAAGCCAGGATGGTCAAGGCCGTGAAGGATTTCTGGCTGAGACAGGTTGAAGACTGGTGCCAACAAGTCGACAACGATTTTACACCAGAAGCAGCCAGGATTCTACGCGCCCTGATCGTTACGGCGAGAACGGTTAGCGATGAGGACTGGTTGCTCCACATGAAAGCGGCCATGGAGGAATTACATCCTCCACCACCACAACAACAACAACAAGTCCAGCCGGTATCGGAATTCGTCGACATCAGTGCCATTCCACCAGCGCACTTTCTACAAGATCTGCCCATTGATGTGGACGATAACCAACACCATCAACATCGGTACCGGTTGGAACCTGGCCGCTACTTTTCAGTCAGCAATTTTTCGGAGTAGACAGGAAAACTCCTCCTGAATAAAACAGGGTAAACAAATTGACCATAACGGCCCTTTTCAGGGCCAACCAACGGCCCTTTTCAGGGCCACCCCAATCTACCGAAAGGGGAACTTCTAACTTGGCACATTCAATTCAAATCAGGTCCTACAATCTCCTCTCCTCTATATTCTATGATTGTCAATCTCCAACTCCAAAAAACAATCCCTGTCTCTCAACGGCCCTTTTCAGGGCCAACCCCTAGCCTTCTAACACACAGTTTTTTTTCTCAGTGTTCAGGGCCAACCCATGCAAAAATTTTTAGCCAATTTTGTGCAAAATCTGAGGATTGTAAATTAACCCAGGAAGGGTTGGGCGCGCGGACGTCGGCGAAGGCACCAATCAGCGACGCGTACATCAACCCTAATGTTATAGATATACGCAATCATTTAACCTGGAGAATTGACTATAGCGAATTTTGTGCAAAATCAGCGGATTGTAAATTAACCCAGGAAGGGTTGGGCGCGCGGACGTCGGCGAAGGCACCAATCAGCGACGCGTACATGAATTCTAATGTTATAGATATACGCAATCATTTAACCTGGGAATTGGCCATAGCGAATTTTGTACAAAATCAGCGGATTGTAAATTAACCCAGGAAGGGTTGTGCGCGTCGCTGATTGGTCTCTTCGCCGACGTCCGCGCGCTGGCTGAGACCCCACAACGAAAAAAAATGTTTCAGGGCCAACCCTAATGTTATAGAAATAGGAATGCATTTAACATGGGAATTGATGTGTTATTTACCTATTGTTACCTAGGTATGTGTGTGCATGTGCAGGAGTTGGTGTTATTTTGTGCTTTGAATTAGAAAACTTCCTCTTTCGAAAGAATTGGGTGGCCCTGAAAAGGGACTTTGGAAGATGTAAGGGGTTACATCGTTGGGAACAGGTCGGCTTGCCATCTCTGAGTACACACCGGGCATTTCAGCGCTATGAGTTTACACACTATGGGGTTGTCAGCGCACGTAGGCTCTGGTATTCGGGCATGTCGGTGAATACAGGATATACACAAGGCTTGATGGCCACATGGAAAAATGGCATATTTGGCAAAGTGACTAGAGCATTCGACGCAGCGTAAATACTGTGGTGCTTTCCATCTTGTGTTTGGCGCCAGTCTTCTTCTTATTGCGGTAGTGTAGAACTCCATCTCTTGCTGCTGTAACCTTCCCATTTCTTGTTGTTCTTTTTTTTCTCTTTCTGTTGCTTGGTCTTCTTCCAGTAATGGCGGCTGAAAAATAGCCATCTGTTCTTGTTCTTTTTTTCTCCTTTCTCTTTCTTGGTCTTGTTGGACATGTTGAGCTTGGGCTTGTTCTTCATGTTGTTTGTAGACATCTTGTAGCACTCGGTCAAACCGGTCGCATTGGAGTGCAGTGACATCCGCTACCACTTGTGCTCCTGGGTCGTGTTCATTATCGCCGCCCTGTACCGGTTGGTGTTGTTCATCTATAAATAGGTCTTGTAATATATTATCCAGCCAATCTTCATCGTGTGCCATATCGATGAAATTCTCCTCTACCGGTGGTAGTTCATTATCTATGATTAACTCGTCTAATAGGTTGTCAATATCCATGATTTCAGCCATAGCCATGATGTAGTTGTGAATGATTGGCTAGATACTGCACCCTACTGCATGAGTGCGCGGACGTCAGCGAAATCTCTCCATCAAAACCTGGTGCTGGCCTAGGCTGGCAAAAATTTTGTGTTTCTTTTCCAATTTTAAACCGGTGTGATTTTGCAATAAATGCCAGTGGACGTATAACATTTATTTCAACTTGAATTGGGGGAACTCATCGTGTAGCGATGAAAAATTCAGAAGGCTAGCGGCGGGGTAACTCACTATTTTTAATGATTTTATCGATTTTTAGACCCGTAAGGTTATGGATAGGATGGTATGGAAAACCCGGTACACTTGAAATAAATCGGTTTACCCCCGTAAAAATACGTCAGGTATGTTCCTCACAGGCTTATAATGTCACTCTGAAAATTGCAGCCGGTTTATCGAAAGAAAAGTAGGAATTTTTATCGTATCACACCGGCTACGGTAACACAACACTATACAGTCTGCAGGCAAATGTGAGTACAGCTATGCATGTCAATGGCTGTGTTACCATAACCCGCGTAATACGATAAAAATTCCTACTTTTCTTTCGATAAACCGGCTGCAATTTTCAGGGTCACATTATAAGGCTGTGAGGAACATACCTGACGTATTTTTACGGAGGAAAACCGATTTATTTCAAGTGTACCGGGTTTTCCATACCACCCTATCCATAACATTACGGGTCTAAAAATCGATAAAATCATTAAAAATAGTGAGTTACCCTGCCGCTAGCCTTCTGAATTTTTCAACGCTACACGATGAGTTCCCCTAGTTGAAGTTGAAATAAATTTTATACGTCCACTCGCATTTATTGCAAAATGACACCGGTTTAAAGTTGCAAAAGAAACACAAAATTTCTGCCAGCCTAGGCCAGCACAAAAATTTCATGGAGAGATTTCGCTGACGTCCGCGCGTAACAATGGCGGCCAATGGCCGCTTAGACTATAAATAACGCGCAGTATCTAGCCATTCATTCACAAATACATCATGACTACCAGACGGAGGTTATTCAACGGACAAGATCCGAGAGAACGTAGAGAGGTGATTACCAGTGAAGAACATGGCCATGGTGTGACAATAATTACAAGCTTTGAGCGGGTGCATAATATTGCCGATACGTTGAGACGGCGAAGTGAACAACAAGACCAAGAGGTGAGGGACACTTTGGACGATGAGGATGTCACGGACGATGAAGAACTCCCCGATCTAGAGTGGTTAAACAGACCCCCAGCAAATACAGCGGCTACCCAAACGCAAACGCCAACTACCACAACGCCGGCTACGGAAACAGGAACGCCAGCTACCACACCGCCAGCTACAACAACAACAGGAATGACAACACCACAACCACCCTCTTGGGCAGAGGTGACCCGCCTGAACGAACAGATTAATGAAATGAGGGAAGACATGGATCAAATGGAAGATGTGAAGTGTAAACTACAACAACAACTGCATAAGGAAGAAAGTAAATCAAACTGTAGCGTGTGTACCAACGAGGAAACCATGTACGCCCTATTTCCGTGTGGACATCTATGCCTATGTCAGGAATGCTGGGTAGCCCTAACATGTATAGGGGGGACGTGCCACTGCAGTGAAACGGACGAACTCCATTTAAAGATCAAGTGTCCCGTGTGTAGGATGTGGGTGTCCGGAGTGAAGAAAATTTACCGCTCGTAAAAAAGTGTCATAACACTTTTCAAAGTCCCTTTTCAGGGCCACCCAATCTTTCCGAAAGCGGAAACTTCTAACTCAAAGCACAAAAAAAAACACCAGCTCCCATCACCACACTCAATGAACACTAACACCCATTTTGAATTTTCTACTATTTTTTATTAACATAATAGAATGAACGTCTTCACCACAGTAGACTCTGGGTATTGAATTTTAATACACTTATACGCTATCAAGGCGCTTCAATGCACATAGAATGAACATAGAATGTAGGAATACGATAATGTCTGAATGTTTTCAATGCAACAAGACTTGAAATGTTCAATATTTATACAACAAGACTAACACAGTAGAATGAACGTCTTCACCACAGTAAAACTCTGGGTATTGAATTTTTTAATACAATTATACGCTATCAAGGCGCTTCAATGAACGTAGAATGAACATAGAATGTAGGAATACGGTAAATGTCTGAATGTTTTCATTGCAACACAAGACTTGAAATGTTCAATAGTGATGCAACAAGACTTGTTTGAACTCATCATCGTCTTTCTGCCCCTGGTGCACGTAGATGTAGGTAGCAATCTGTTCACGTGGAATTCTGGATGGACAGGCAGCTTCCAATGCCAGGGCAATTTGCTCCTCGGTGACGTCCTGTAGTGCCTCAGTGATGAGCGCGTCTGATGGTAGTATACTATTGGCCACACACGTATGCGTGTTGAAGACACCGTCCTTGTTCACACAGCCTGCACATTGCTGGATACGCAAGTGTCGAATGCGGGGTCTGAGTTGATCCAGGAATGTGTCGATGTACTTGTTACAAATATACTCAGACACCTGGTCAGACAGGGCTTCATGAATTAGAGCTGTGAGACTCTGCAGCTTCCGCCACGCCGTTATTTTCAAGGTGACGCCCTGAGGACAAGGAACACGCTCTTGCGTATCTGACCTGATTTTCCATTTCCGTATATGCACCAGGAGCATGTCGTTGAATCTAGCACAGCTGACAAAGATGTCGTCACCCAAATAAAATTTCGCTTCGTCACTCCCCTGGTCGCGAATAACCGCATCGACGGCGTAATCAATGGTCTGTAGTTTTAGCCAGGTGTCGAACGTCAAGGCGATATGCTTAGCTGGTCTGTCGTTAAAGCCCGGTGCGTTAAAATGCACTTCCTCGTCTTTGACACTCACAGTTAAATAGGGTGAGAGCTCCCAAATGTTCGTGTGGGCTGCCTGGTAGGCCTGCTGGATAATGTCATTGATCTCCTGCACAGACATAGGAAGTTGCACCTCTTCTTCTTTCACTGGCTCAGGCACTTGCTGAGGCACTGGCTGAAGCACTTGCTCAGGTATTTCTAAAGGTGTTAGTCGGGGCCGTTTGGGTCGTGCACCGCGTTTGGCAGGTACACCAGACTCTGGGTGCGTACGTTTGGTAGCTGCACGCTCCTGGGCTTCAAGTAGATCTGCTACTTCTTCAAGTTTGGTAGCTGTACGCTGGTCGGTGATATCCATGACTAAGATATCATCATCTTGTGAATCCTGGGCTTGAAGTAGATCTGCTAGTTCTTCATTTCCCGTCTTCTTCAGCGCCTCCACGAAGGCTAGAAATGCATAGGGGCCACGGCGCAGTAGACCATCGATGAGGGCTCTGTTTTGTCGTGAAGTGGTTTTCTCCGCCATGATATCTTCGACACCCTGTTTCAGGAGTATGTTTTCCTCCATAAGCAAATCACATAGTTCGGCCACATGCTGCATCTCATCAATGAGGCGAATACGGTACTGTTGAAGCTTAACTCGCTGGGGTGACTCCATGACTGTGGGCTCAGGCTGGTCAGTAGCTGCTACGGTGTAATAGGCTGGTGAAATTGCACTGGTAAAATGAAAAGCTTCTCCACGTCTCATACAGACAGGCAGGCAAGCAGGCAGGCAGGCAGGCAGGCAGGCAGGCTGATCAGGTAGGCAGGCAGGCAGGCAGGCTGGTCAGGTAGGTGTGACAGCTCCGTTGGGTAGTGCAATGAATACACCAAACCACTAAAAATCACCCCCTTTTATACGTTTTTCTACAACAATGGCGGTCTATCCACCATTTTCGCCGCCATTAGCCGTCATTAGCCGCCATTATCCACCATTATCCACCATTTTTCCCTACCATTAGTCGCCATTAGCCGCCATTAGCCGCCATCTTGCCCCATTTTCCCATAGGCAGTCACGTCTTTCCGCCATTAGCCGCCATTATCCACCATTAGCCACCATTAGCCGCCATTTTCCCACAGCCATTAGCCGCCATTAGCCGCCATTATCCACCATTTTATTAACCGCCATTTTCCAACATGGCGCATTAGCCGCCATT
>JAVTVY010019386.1:0-70654 GCA_036873755.1 Hanleya hanleyi | reverse complement strand
ATCTCTGACACTGTTCAAATGCTCAATGTAAAATTTGGTATAGATTATCGATGCATCATCTCGGTTACTTCTACACGATGTGCCTAGGATAAAGTACTATACTATACACAATTTTTTGTAATTCAGCATCGCAGAAAACCATCGATTGCGTTTTCATGGTAAAAGGGTTAGGAAAGAACTAAAATACACTTCAATGCAGAGTGATTTTGATTGACGCCAGAAATCGCTCAGAACGCTTCTTCGGCGATCTAGACCCCAGGAGCATCTGGGGCCTGGGCGGCCCCTGGATGCTCACCTAAAGTGCAATGATAGTGGCCGTACCACTTTGAATTTGCTTCCGACGCCCCCTGTATTAACAGACAGTGTCAACGTACTGTTCCAGCTGTCTCCCGTTCAGTGATTGGTCATTCGACCCCGCCATTTTAAACTAATACGAGCATTTTCATTGGATCACTATTAGATAAGACCCACCCCAATCTTCATACACAACCACGCGACTGTCTCAGTTGACTGATGACATAGCGCGGCCTCATTTTTGATTTCAAAATCTGCCGTCTAACTGGGAAAATGCTGTTGTTGCTGCATCAGCCGATCATTGGCCCCCTGTAGAAGATACTATAGGCTAATACATGTAGGCTACCATGCCATGATATGATGCTTGGGATTGCATTTCGCTCACTTGCACCTACAGGTGGCGACAACTGGTGGCAAATTTAAAATTTGGTTTCCGGGCAACAGGTTGATGCCTTCAGCTTCTCGTCAAATTTGGTTTGCAGATAATGCCTTGAGATGTCACTTGGGGATGCTTCTCGGTGCTTCACTGCATGGAAACTATATCACAGAAGCAATCAACTTTCAGTCAATCGTTCTGAGTTGATCTTAAAACTTGGGAAGGCAGAAAGACCCTTCCACATCCAACGCCTATGAAGCAGCAGTTGCCTCCCTCATGTATATCCCCTGAGACCAACAATGCTAAAAAATATTGCTGCCATTTCGGCGGGGGACCTAGCATCCTCTGGCTGCTTGTTATGGTAAGTTTAGGAATGCTGAAAAGTAGTGGGGCCCAAAGATATTCGGGCATCATATCTCTTTCCGATCCATACGTCATTTCATGACTGTGAACATTAAACTTTTGCTGAAAAGATCACAATAATACTGTGTAGAATATCAAACTGTGTATCATGGACTATATCTCGTGGCCATGGTGAAATACTGACTAGAAAAATGAAACTATTATCACTCATCATTCTGGAAATTAAAACGTGGCCATGGTAAAATACTGACTAGAAAAAAAATGAAAATTTCCGGAAATGAAATATCACGAATGTAGTAGAGCCTTCAGCAAAGCTTACATATACAACATTCAGTTTATTACCCGTTTTGCACTTCGCAAACGATAGACCGATGTTGCCGATGCTTCATTATCCACACGCATCGAGCAGAAGGAAAAAAAAACACGAGATATAGTGTTAATGATTAATGGAATAGTAAATTCGCCTGCTTTATCCGTCGAGGGTTCGCCTGCTGTATCCGTCGAGGGTGGAGTCTCATGAACAGAGCTACAGCTCTTTCATAATCCACTTTATGACCATAGTGTATGTTCGTGAGCGCCAAAGCGGAAAGTCGTGGTGAACCCATTGTTAAGCGAACTGACGCGTCACTACTGGAACGACGCATGCTTACGTTTCTGGAGACGGACTTGTAACATTTTTTTATTTCTTTCTTTCCCCTTTTGCTTTTTTTTTTTGTTTTGTTTTTGTTTTCGTTTTCTCTGTTTTTTTGTTGTTTTTTTTTGCTTTTTCTTCTGGTTTTTTTTTGGCGCGTCCAAGGGGGGGTCATTCGCATCTGACGACCCCCCCCCCCAGCGACGCCCCTGGATATTATAGTTATTGGATTAAAAATTCCGGATTCTCAATCAACAGAGCTATTTGAAAGATTAACGATCAGCTACCAATGCCTGGTATAAGTTATGTGTACATTCATTTGCGTACACTTCGCCATCCATAAGATGGCTTGCGAGTCGTGTGTCTCCATTATCGCGAAGCGATATCCGGTACTTTACCGTATTCTGTTCGGCCTTCATCCGGCGGAGAACAGACTCGAGAAATCTGATAAATTACAGGTTTTCATATCACTCCGAAAACAGATATTGCCTGGACTTATAAAATCTATAGGTATGAATAACTTTCGTGTCATCCAAAAGGTGTGGTAGATCTGTAAGTTTGAACAAGTAGGACATCACATGACACGAAAACGGCGGGCTACGTTGGGGTTACGTCGGTAGATTTTAGCTGATTCGCTGACGAAGTCACGTGGTAATGATTTCTGGAAATTCCCTCTTGCAGTTGCCGAAAGTAAGCTAAAAATGGATACACATGATCCCTGGGTCAGTCTTACCGCGCATAGATGATCCAGATGATTACAGGTTGGTGTACATTTTGCGGTGTGCCGCGCGGGCGGGAATCCTAATTCTCAATCAACAGAGCTATTGGAGAGATTAAAGGTGAACTGAAAAGCTTTCCAATGTTCTGTTAAAATGTCATAAAACAAGAACTTCTATAGTTGTTACAATTATGTGTGGTAATAGTTCTGTGGGTTATTGTTTTATTTTGGGTATATGAGAAGTGAAAACTTATACCGAGAGCCAGAACTTTTAAAAACGTCATCGCTTGCCTCCCGTTGTTTTTGGAACGTCATGACGTTATAGTGGCCCTCGTTCATTCATCCGACGTAGCATGACGTCACATTTGAATAAAACTTGAATGAAGAGGACCACTATAACGTCATAACGTTCTACAAACCAAGAGAGACAAGCGATGCAAGTTTTCAAGACGGATTTATAACAGGATAACTTAAATATTGTTATTAGTACAATTTTGCAAACTATATTTGCCCCAAAAACGTATAAAAGTTATGTCACATAAGACAAGATGTATATAAGCAACAATTTAGATAAAATTAAAAGCTTTGCAATTCACCTTTAAAGATCCGTTATCAATGCCTGGTATAACATATGTGTATATTCTGCGGTGTGCCGCTCGGGTGGGAATCCTGGCTGGTGGTCCGGGTATTACCAATCTCAGTCACCCGCAAAATCCACCTTTGCACATTATTGAGAAAACAAAGACTAGTCTGTCTGTGTAGTGAACCATGAATTCAGCTGATCAGCGGTGGGTAAATATAATTTCACTTTGCCCCATCTTTTAACCCAGGAGAATATTTTGAACGGGTGATAACTGACAATTGTCACGATCATTGTGCTTAAAATAATGTATAATTTTCTCAAATATTACTCAAAATAATCTCCTCGGTTAAAAGATATGGCAAAGTGACCTTATACAAACCAGTAACGAATCATCTGAAAGTAGTATAGGAATGACAAATGCTATGGTAACGTGTAGAGGAGACATGGTACCACATGATGGGTGGGGTGGATGTAAAAATTCGGGAATTTCCTGGACCTCTGAAAAGTCTAATCGCGAACTTTACACAAAAAAATTGGCGAAGATCCCCCGTCAAATGAGTCTAGATGGGTCAATATTGGTCCTAAGGGGTCGGACAGGGTGTCAACCCGAAGCGCTCATCGATGCCGATGGGTAGTGGCATGCAAACAATTTTATCTCCCCCAGTCAAATGACTCTAACTGGGCCAATAGTAATCGTAAGTGACCATATAGGGTGCCATACTGAAGCTCTCGGCATGTAACCGACGGCTGGTGTGAATGGGACTGGAGATAGCTTCATGGTGCGCACGCGCACTCGAGGCGTATTAGCGAAAGTGGGCAATTTAGGCGTACGCAGGGGCGTGTTGGAGCGATTGAGGGGCCTTTCTTGGTCCAAATATGCCGTACAGGATATCATGTTGAAGCATCTTCTGTATCGACTACGGTTGGAGGCGACATGATGTCATGGTGCGTATGTGCAGTGGAGGAGTAGTAGCGAAAGTGGGCATTTTGGAGGTGCACAGGGGCGCGTTTGACCACGGGGGCGTGTTTGGCCGATTGAGGGACCCCGTGGGGCTCCCGGGGGTTGACCTGGGTTGTCGTTGTGCACACTCCAGGTCATGGTAAGAATAGGCCTTAGAGCTTGTCGTAAGAGGCGACTAACTAGGGAACCCGTGGGATTCCTGGGTGCTAAAAGGAATAGGACTCTACGCGTGTGGTTTCCGGGTGTGAAGAGGAATAGGAACCAAACGTCGTGATATGACCGAAATAGTGTTGAAAGCGACGTTAAATCATATTCACTCACTTACTCACCCCAATTGAGGGACCACATCTCTTCCAAATATGGCATTCAGAGTCTCAGCTTGATGCGCTTAGCATGTAGACTACGCTTGGGGTGGATTGGATTGAACATGGCGCCATGGTGCTCAATCGAGGAGTAGTAGCGAAAGCGGACATTTTGGGGAGTGGTTGAGCGATTTAGGGCCATATCTGATCCAAATATAGCATACAGGGTCCCACATTGAAGCTCTTGTGCCTTCGCTCAGTTTCGTCCTTGAGACATGGTTACCTACACCCATATACACTAATCCATATGAGCAAGTAGTGGACCTTGGAGAGGCATGCAGACACGAGATTCCTTGACTCGGACATGCTGGGGTTGTGGGCAGAGCATGATGGGTCTGTCTACCATGGAAGAATTACCTCCCTCTGAGTACATAATGATTGATTGAGGGAGTGAGTGAGTGAAGAACAAGCGAGTGAGTGAGTGCGTGAGCGATTTAGCTCCATGTTAGTGAGGCGTATCCAACGCCCTTCTTAACGCAGTGACGCCCTAACGCTGGTGAGAAAGACCCCCTAAACACACACGCATACACAGGCACAGAAACCTGTCGTAGTTCTATGCGTTATTCCAGTCATTCTGATTGCCTAGTCCAATGATAGAACAAAGCAACAAAACGCCCATTGCGTATTCCACATTTAATTATCCCCTCCATCACAGCACATCCAAACTGGAAAGCCACCATGGGTGTGTCTATAACAGTCGTGTGCTCTTGTATTGTCCAATCAGAGGCCGCGCTTGAAACTCCGATTGGTCTTGTCCAATCAGAAGCTGCCCTTTCAGAAGCTGCCCTTGTGTTGCGTCAGTCTTCAGCCAAGTTCGCTCTTGGTCGTGTTCAATGGCAATCCGTTCGCTCTGGTCCATTCCTAAACGTCTTCGGGCAGCCCAGGATACTGTTGAGGCAACATGTCCTGGAACAGCTGCTTTCGAATTTGGATCACACTGTTCATAGATCGCCATGGCTGTTTTCTTAACGTACAGGCGCATTTGGATGTAAGCCTCTTGCAAGTTATCCTGCCGCGTGTCCTCGATCGCCGCAGCGTGGTCGCTGTCTCAATGCGATCCCAAAAGGTAGGTACCCTTGCTTTCTTATCAGACTTCTCTCACTGTCTACACCAGTGACCGATACGTTGACTGTTCACGTTTTTCGGGTAGGGTTAATATTATAGCCGTAACATAGTAACGCCCGCAAACACCTATTTTAACGCTTCAACGCCCTGGAGAGAGAGTTTCGAAGCTCTGATTGGTCTAAATCATCACAAGATATCTCATGGAATTAACTCTATTAACGCGGTATCGTAAAGTCATAACGCGGAAGTCATCGCGCACATTCGTTGGCGATTGGTCTCTGGCCCTTGAAGGAAGTCACGTCATCACCAAAAGTGGCGTCACCTTCGGTAAAGATTTCCTCGGATGCATGTGATCACACTTGTTGGTAAGCCATGGGCTTGTTGTTTTTGTTGTTCTATCATTGGACTAGGCAATTGGAATGGGGACTGCACTACACGCATAGAACTACGTATAGGTATGTTTCTGTTCCTATGTGTGTGCGTGAGTGTGAAGGAGTCTCACTCACCAGCGTTAGGACGTCACTGCGTTAAGACGGGCGTTAGGCACGCCTCGCTCACTCACTCACCGGGAGCTAACTGACGCGCTCGCTCGTTCTTCACTCACTCTCCCACTCAATCAGTTTTTACCCAGGGGGACAAAACTCTACCATGGAAGACAGACTCATCATGCCCTACCCACAACGCCAGCATGCCTGAGTTCACGAGTCTCTTGTCTCCAATGTCCACCAATTGCTCCTATGGATTAGTGTATAGAGGTGTAGGTAGCCATGTCCCAAAGGCGCAACTGAGCGACGCTGCACAACTATACTACTGATAATGTCACAGACGACGTCACAGTCACGTGGACGTCACCCGAGTATTCTGTACCACGAGAGCTTCAATGTAGGACCCTGCACGCTAAATTTGAATAAGATATGACCCCTAAATCGTTCACACACGCTCCGGCGCACTTCAAAATGCCCGCTTTCGCTAATACTCTTCGACTGCTTATGCTTACTATGATGCCATTTCTAGCCCACACCCCAAGCGTAGTCTTCATGCCAAGCACATCAAGATGCGACTCGGCATGCCATATTTGGAAAAGATATGGTCCCTCAATCGCTCAAGCACGCCCCTGTGCACCTCCAAAATGCTCACTTTCACTACTACTCCTCCACTTCGCATGCACGTCATGACATCATTTCCCCTCCAATCCACCCCATCGTACACTACACAGAAGGCGCTTCAATATGAATCCTGTACGGCATATTTGGACCAAGAATGGCCCCTCAATCGCTCCAATACGCCCCTGCGTACCCCTTTTCGCTACTACCCCTCGACTTCCTGTGCGCACCATGATGTCATCTTCAGTCCAAATCATCCCCATCGTCGGCTACATGCCGAGAGCTTCATTATGACACCCTCCATGACCCCTTACGGCTCTTATTGGCTCACCTAGGGTCATTTGACGGGGGTTTCTTCATTTTTAGGGGGGTAAAAATCCACAGTCCGCTTTTTATCGCTTCAGGAACAATCCTAGTTTTGCATGCAACCATCCATCGTGTGATCGGTCTCGATGAGCGCTTCAAGTTGACACACTGCCAGACCCCTTGACCCATTTGACGGGGGATTTTCGCCGTGTTTCCCCTCGTTAGGGGTACAGGAAATTTCCTAATTTTTACATTCACCCATCACCCATCACGTGGCCGCATATCATCTCTTCACGTTGTCATGGCAACACTTGGTCAAAGATCAAAGTTCAACCCTCCCATTTATCCTCTCCGTTTCCAATAATGTGGAAAAGGCGGATTGGTATTGTCACAGAGATACAATTTCATATACATCAAGGTTAACTCATATTGTGGTATTACTTCACTGAGATGGTTGACTAACTTTTAGTTGATTTCCATAATATTAGATAACAACAGTTATAGTGTTGTCGTTTCATAGATTGGCAAATATATCATCATCTTGTTTGCGTTCTGTTGATGCGGTAACATTAGTTTCCCCTCTGATAGGATTTTATAAGAATACATGGACCGAAGACACCTACAACAAAACGTGTTAAGAAACAGATAGGATTAAATAAAACCGATGAACCGTGTATATCCCGAGGGTCAGAAATCCACGGCAATATTACGATCTCGCGACCCTAATGTCTTCGGCACAAAAAGTCCGATTTTATATTTTTCATACTTTTGAGTATATGATTGTACTTACCTAGATTAGATTATTTGAGATTCAGATTTATAGTAGAGAAACGGGAGAAAAGGTCGAATACGCATGCGCAGTGAAGGTATGTTAAGTTTCCGGCGGAGTGCGCACTTCCCGCTGCGTGAAAGAATGCGAAGGAGTTTTGTAATAATTAATATTATGCAATACTGTTGGGGTAATTTTAAGCCTCTTATACCAAATTGCCAGAACAAAACTGACACCCCCCTCCAGGGCCTCCATCAACTCCGGCGTCACGTACCGCTCTAAATACCCGCCAAAACATTAGACCTCAGTTTGATTCTACAACAAGCATAGCGTGTCAAAACAAGAACATTGATGTACCTCCCCCAGTCTTTGATTAACAGTGTCAGTGAGAGGCGGGATCGCAAGGTAAGTAAAGGGTCTTTCATAAAATGGGGGGTTACAAAAGCCCTTCTCATTTTATATCAAGACATCTTATACTTACCTTGCGCATAATAATTAATATTATGCAATACTGTTGGGGAGTAGGAGATTCGTGAACCACGATCGTGTCGGCCAGAAAGGAGTGATTAGAATGACTCGACAATTCTCGATCTTCTTGAGAACCATGTATCTCAGTAGAATCAGTATGGTCGGAGGATACGCCTAAGCGTACATTCCTGACAACAGGACCGCTAGGGCATCCACGGCGTGCGCCGATAGATCCGGAAACGGGCTCACATATATTGGTAGCTTTTTGTTGTCCTTCGTGGCAAATAGGTCTACATGAGGGGTCGACCACTGAAAGAAGACTTGTCTGAGTACCAAGTCGTTCAGCTGCCGTTCGGTAGAACGAACTCTCTGTTGACGAGACAGAGAGTCCGCAATTACATTCCTGATGCCCGGAATATGCGCCGTTCGCAGGGTCACCTGATGCGTTATGCACCAGAGGAATAGCTTCCAGGTCATGAAACATAGCTGGGGGGATCTGGTCCCTCCCTGCTTGTTTAAGTATTCAACCACTGTTGAGCTGTTCGACTTTACCAGAACAACTTTCTCCAGCAAGAGCGGGAGAAACCGTTTCAACGCTAGCAGAGTGCGGTCCACATTCCTTGTGCCAGGTTCTCGTCCAGATGCGCTCCCCAGCCGTCCATGGAGGCGTCCGTATATAGGACTAGACTCGATTCCGGCGGATGCAACGGGGCCCCCGAGAGGAGGTTGTCCCGGTTCCACCAGCCGAGGGCTGATAATAGATTCGAGTCTATCGGGATTGGTTGATTCAACTGACCCGTGCTCTGTTTCCGGAAGGACATTAGGTATATTTGTATGTGGACCGTAGTTGACCCCTTCTCTCAGACTGACTAGTCGGCCCAGAAGACGCAATAACTCTCTCGCCGGGAGAGCTCGGCAGGTGAGGAGCACCGCAAGCATCTCCGCCAGCAGATCTAGGGCAGCCGGCAAAGGCCAGACCCGCTCGATCCGGAGATCGAACTGAGGTGTATGAATAACTGTGACGGGGTCAGCGCAGACTTGGGTACGTTGACCATCCAGTCGCTGAGAAGCGCATGGATCAGTGTCAACTTGATCGCATAGGTGACTGCCGTTTCCGACGGTCGCTTGACCAGCCAATCGTCGATGTAGGTACTGATATCCACACCACGCCTCCGTAGGACGACCGATAGGGCATCCACTTCCGGTGTGAAAACTCGAGGGGAAGATGTAATTCCGAACGGAAACGCTTGGAATTCTAATATCTTGCCGTCGATGGCGAACCGCAGGTCCTTCAAATTTATTGATGCGGCCCACATGCCGACCCGTAGGCCGGCCCGTACAGATATCAGAGTTTCCATCTTGAATCTCTCGATGCGAATGTAACGGCTGAGGGGCCGCAGATTGAGGACCGGTCGCCATCACCCGGTTTTCTTGGACACCAAAAACATCCTGGTGTAAAACCCCGGATCTTTTGCCGGATCCTTCACCTCTACTACAGCCGCTTTGGCGAGGAGGGAAGCTACCTCGTCCCGTATGATGGAAATCTGACGGGGGTCTCGAGGTAATGGGATCACCAGTGGGGTCCCCGTCAGTGGAGGAGAACGGTTTGGAGAGCTCCATGCCATTCGATATCCCTCCACGACAATCTGACTTAGAAGGTCGTCTGCGCAGTGCCGATTCCACCAAGAGGTGAAGTTCGCTAAACGGCCTCCGACCGGCAGTTCCGGGTACCGACACAGAAGTGCCGCGTCCGGCGCCCCCCCCCCTCCCCCCCAAACTCGAGATGAACTGGAGGTTGGTGTCCTGGGCAGTGGGGGAGCGCACACTGAGATGTCAGGTGCGCTACCCATCCTTACCAGCGGGCTTAGAGGAGTTATAAGGCCCCTTCTTGCGCTTCCTCTTGCCACGGTGGCCTCTTCTGGCTTTCTTAGGCTTCGAAGAGCCGGAGAAAGAATCAGCGGGATTGGAAGCGCTGGCTTTGCGCTTCCCTTTAGCAAGGGTCTGGTGTTGCTTGACCATGGACTCAAGCTTCTGAGAGTCAATATGACCTTCAGCAGCGTAAGCCTTGAGTCCGTCGGTGAACAGCTCATGGCTACCGAGAGGTAGGCTGAAGAGGTTCTGCGCATGGTCGTTTGTGCCCAGTCGAGACTCAGCCAGGAAGAGTCTCCGTCAGGCAATCTGCACTCTGGCCACCATCCTAGTCAGAAGATCCAAACCCGTTGCAGTAGTCAGCTGCATACAGTGGTAGAATTCTGGGGGTGCTTGAGAAACCGAACGCGATGCGTGTGTCATGTGCAGTAGGTGGATAAAGGTTCGTAGCCCGGCCCGGGCCGAACACTCTGCCGCCTTAAGCTCTTCCTCAACTGACCGGCGCAACATTATCGTTTGGATGTATATCCTCCCTTCGGACTATTCCGAAGATTGCTGGCTCGGCGCCAGGGATGCGATCATTGAATCCACTCGGATTCTCATGGGAAATGCAACGGATAGGAACGGCTTGCGTATCCATCGGAGAGGCTACATTCACCGTAGACAACTCGAGATCAATCGAGGTTCAGACGGGTCCACGATGTTTGCATTTGTCGACCGATACCGTTCCGAAGCGAGACATACGGGTCTTGATCACGGTCTTGACAGTTCAGCAACATCGGTGTTCGGAAGGGGCCGTAACATTCTGACGCTTGAAGTGGAAGATGTTCAGTGCTGATAGTCGCTCTCTACGGGTGAACACGAGCCGTCGTCCAACTCTGATCTCGACTCGGGTGGTAAGTGGTTATTGAATGGCACGGACACGGAGGTCGATCCGTCGTACGGAGGGAATTTCGTCCCCCAGTCGACATGGATCACGGGAAGGAGGACATCGTCGATGATACGGTCGATGCGGTGCTTCTACGGGCTGCGGCAACGGAGAATTTACCGGCTGGTCTCCAGCTCCTAACGCTTGGGCATATGTCCTCTTGGACTAGGTCTCTCTCGTTTGCTACCGTGGTGTCTTTACACACATTAAGCAGCAGTTACCCATTAAGCCGTCACTAACCCGCAATACACCCGCTCGTCGGTCGGAGTTACTCCTGTTAGAGCTGGATTCCTTCGTAGACCAGGCTTCTGTCAGCATCAATGGAAACTGTTGACCGTTCCTTTGCCACAGGAAACTAGCCTATATGTGTGTGTATGTATGTTATGTTGTGATAGTTTTTTGTTTGAATTTGATGCTAAATCTATTTTCGAGGCGGGTCTAGGGTTACGCAGAGCAACCTACTAAAAGACCTGATCAAAAGCATGTCCCACCTGGGACCTCGGGTGTGTAAACGGCCTCCAGCATGGAATCTTGGGTTGGCCCTCAATCCACTTATGAGACTACCTTTCGAGCCAATGGGTCAGGCCAGTCTTAACCCTACCTGGCCTTGGGGGGGCCATTATGGCCCCCCCTACCAAACTTTCTGTGCCATCTCCGGAACGACGAAAAATGGAGTGCTGAAACTCCGGGACTTTATTGTTTATCTTATTGGGGTCATTTTTGAGCCCATTTGCATAACCCCCTGAGCAGAGGATCATGGGTAAATTCAAGATGGCGGCGACGTGGTGTACCAGAAAAGTGATGTTTTTGTCACATTTCTTCAAAATTTCTGTTTTTCCGCGATGAAAAGTGGGCTAAAACTATTTTATTTCACATAACATTAATATTTACTAATTTATCATGCAGTTTTTGCGGAGAAATTGCATAAATAATTGCGTCATCAAAGCGGCCATCTTGGATTTTTTTAGATTTTCCGGTAGAGCATGATCCAAGGGTATAGTGTGGTAAGTTTCAGCTCCCTAGCTCAAGGGATAAGAAAAATAATTAGGGGGGCCATTTCGGCCCCCCCCCCCCCAGGCCTGGACAGGTCCCAAAAAGCCCAGGCCAGATAGGGTTAAGATATTCACGCTTAACCCTGTTTCTCGTTGCTGTGCGCAGACCTGAAATCCATTCAGTCTCTGCCGAGACTGTCTGCCTGGTGTTCACGAGCGAAGGCCTGCTACTTCTTACGAAAACTAAAGCAAGCGGCAAAGCCGTTTGTTTTAGCTGATCTTGGTAAATTTACTCCTGACCATAAATTCCGATGTCCAGTACGAGCAGTAAATACTACATCGATGTAGCAATGCATCTTTGTACTTCGGACGATCATTTGTGGATTACTCAGCAGATAAATATCCACAAACCGGCATCCAGAGCCACCATCAGAAAATTGATTGCCGAGACAATTCAGATGGTTTTATACTTCCGCACGGACAAGGAAGTTTGTTTCGTGAAAGATCATTTATTCAAGAGCGTTGTTCAAAGGAGCTTCACTTAGCGACATTATGTACGTTCCTGAATGGAGATCCGAGTCAGCTTTTATAAAGCATTATCTTTTTGACCGATCTGCTATTTCAGCCACATTTAGATCGAATACCCTCACGTGCAGGTCGAGCAACGCCGCCCATTCTATTCCGGAGCAATCCTCAGAGAACCGCACCTAAGTCAATAAAGCATTAAAGTTAGCGTGAATTACCATTACGAATAAATATTTTTAAAACATATTGTATTAACTTAGAATAAACAGGCCCAGGCCGGTCAACTTGAATGGGCTTCTAACCACCAGTTACCTATGTACCTTGAAGAGTCGAGCCTTGATCTCTCGAGATACTACAATAACTAGAATTTTACCTTGATAAATTAGGCCAAGGTAAATCAATTTGGAAAGGCTTCTAGTCAATCAGCAGTTGCATATGTAGAATGAATTTGGAGAGCCTAGAAATAATCCTTCAAAAGTTATCACCAATACCCATATTTGACCTAGATATAACAAGCCAAGGTCAGCCATCTTCACTAGTCTCCTGAACCACTGCCAGTTGTACATGTTACATGAATATAGAAAGCCTGGCTATAATCATTCAAGAGATATTGCGTATCAAGGAAGATGGACAGACAGACGGACGGACCAACCAAATCCTTCAGCCAAACTTTAGAGAGGGATAAAAATCAAGACAATACCTGTACCTCTTCGCCATCATTGTTGTTGTTCATCCGGAAATTCCTCCTTTTTATCTAGGAGCACCTTCTCTTTGAGGTGATGCATACATATTAATGTTAGGCATTTGACAGCTCATGCTATTTACACTGACTCGTCACTATCTGACCAATCACTACTCAGTTACTATGTACAACGCGGAACTTGCTAGCTCTCTCTCTTTAAAATCCTTCAGCAGCAGAGCTGCCCTTTCGTTATGGAGGGCAAAGCATAGGAGTCGTGATGTGGCTCCCAGGCGATGTAGTAGCTCGGTACCTTTCAGAATGTAAACCCGGCGTTCGTCAACAGGGCGAGTAGTTTTTCGATGGGATGGTCGCGTATGTGCTGTAGCCCCTTACAGGTACAGATAAAATGGGGACGGTCTGTCGGTGCGTCTGCGCACAGGAAGCAAGAAGTGTCTGTGTCAAACTGATTGAACTTCCAACGGTTTTCTTGGAGGAGGTAGCATCCGGTCAGCAACTTGGCCTTGATTGCTGCTCTTTTCACATCACGAATATAAGAGCGGACTGTTGACTACATGTGGTTAGGGCCTTTTACTCCACATAATTTGGAAATCAGGTAGTTGAGGAAGCTTTTGATCTGCAAGTGATTGGTCCACTAGTGGTGTGTTTTGACTTGCGCTTAAAGAACTCGTGGGGGTGGAGTGTTAGAATTAACTTCACAACAAGTGGTAGGTTGTACCTGTTGAGGAGATCTACTATGGTGAACCAGCTGGAGGGACTTGAGAATAAATTGTTTATCGACTGTATTCTCTGCTTGTAGGTTCGTAACAGATTGAAATGAACAGTGATACTGCCTCCTGTGAATGGTCATCTCCACCTTTTCGGCGCCGATAAGCAACATGGCTGGTGCCTCGGAGCACCTCGCCTTTAGGTTCTGGAGCTGTTTCACTTTCTGTTGTTGTTTTTTTTTTGGTTTTTTTTTTATTTAGATTTTCCAGTTTTAGTAAGTCTGACTTCCAAATCATAGTGGTATCGAGAATGTGTGTTACTTGAAAGGACATACGTGTTCCATAGGCTCAATTGAAGCCATGTAATCCGGCTTCCATCATGCTATATAGGGTGTTTCTGCCCGACATTATTCTCTCATCTATCTCATCTGCTGGGTTAAGCTGCCGTTTCATGCCAAAATGTTTCACGGTTGGGAATTCAGCGATGTCTTTTCGATTGATGGTAAGATCTGGAGGGGTTACTGAAGCACCCTTGGTGGCGTTAATGATTAGGTGGTCTCGGTTTAATATTTCCTCGACTCGTTCACTTGGGCTTCTCGACCTGTCGAGTAGTATTGAGCAGTGCTATCTCGTCAGCGCAGGTTGGTGCGGACAGTTCGATGTCTCCTATGGAAAGACCGAGGCTGGTTCGTTAAAGGTCGAACAATAGTGAATTGTTGCAAATTATATAAATCTCGCCGGAGAGCGAATTCCCCTTTCTTGCACTTTGTAGGAGTTGGAATGGGTAGTTCAGCTGATTGTTCTGCTTGATATGGTTGGTGGCGTCTCGATAGGAGTTTGCGATCAGGAGCCACATAGTTCCGTTGATGCCGCGCAGGTAGAGCTTCCTTAGTAGCTGCTGATGCCAGACAAAGTCAAATGCCTCGTGTGCATCGAATTTTGTCAGGATGAGATTCTCCTTAGACCTCTGTCCGAGCTTATGATGAGGGCTGCATTGCTACAGGATTATTTTTCTGTGAAGCCTCGTTGGGGAAGATTTTGAGATGTCTAGTTGGGGCTTTATTCGCTGTAAGACGACTTTTCCTGTTACCTTTCCGACTACTGGGAGCACTGAAATTTCGCGATAGCTGGTTGGCTCGTTGGGTGGTTGCTCCTTTTGGAGGATAGATGTTAGGTCTCCTTTCTTCGACGTTTGTTGGAGTACACCCTGTTTTGATATGTTGTTGATGAGATCTGTTAGGAATGCTGTCACTGGCGCTTGTCCATGGATAAAATGTTCAGCAGCCAGATTATATATGTCTACCTCGTGGGTGGTGAATGCTACATGTTTGTCCTATATTGTTTCGGCAAGTCTAGACAATGATCATGCAGTCCAGGTTAACTTGTTCTATCGTAGTTCTGTTTCCTTGTGGCGGCTGGTTATTTTACACTTGTGGAAGGTGGCTTTGCTGCACTTAATAGCCTAAAGGACAGCGGGTTTTATGAAATGTAAGCCTTTTTGTATAGGGTGGGCCAGATCTGTGTTATGTTATCTGTTGTGTGGAGAGTCATTTATAGCCGTATCACTTCGCAGGAAATATCAAATTGAGATTGGCATTCCTTGAGTGGGTCAAGTACTTCTTTGGCTGCTGTGGCGTAGCTAGTTTTGCGTTCCCAAACCGAGAGCTTTCAAGAGGAGAGCACACGATTTTAAGTAAAATGCTGTTTAGATTATGTACTGCCATAGATATGTATTGAAGTTGCAATGATTAGTCATTTTCGGTGATTTTATGCAGAGGAGTTTTAGAAAAGTCACTAAGGGAACTTGCGCAAGTTAATGAGCAGGTTTGATTCTAAATATCTATTTGCTGGAACTTTGTTAATTATAGCAAGATGAAGAATACATGCAGTTTCATATCGAGAAAAAAATCTCAAATCTAGTTACCATACCAATGGGTTACAAATGGTTTTTATATTGAAGTATTCATACAACTGATAATAACTCTCAATACTGAATATTCAGTGACCTGGGCGACCCCGACGACTGAGACCAATTGGCAATGGCCAGCTGCATGCAAGGATCTCTGTATTCCACCCCAGTTCCACAAATATGCGATATTCTCTGTATTCTTTCTAGAAGTTATTGCAGATGTGCATCGGTGATCTTCTGAACAGGTATCATTTACCCAAATGACTTTGGTACAGATGACTTGTTGATCTTCTCAATAATCCTAGATAAACACGTGCGAGATTTAGCGATCATTTTGATACAATCACTCTGTTGAATATCAAAGTCAACAAATGACAAAACCGAAGTAAATTTGGCCATATTGTGAGCAGGGGTCTTCACCTTGACCATCAGATTGACCAGTCCAGGCGAGACATCAGGCTTTTGGCAGTACAAACAAACATTTTATGTAATGTAGAAAAGAGAAACCATTATGTCTAATTATCACCCTAGTTTATAGGGTGACATCAGGTCTTCTAACGAGAGATCCTGAAGGATCTTGGCGCCCACCATTGTCCGATAATTGTAAGCTAATGACAAGAGGATCTTTTTGTCCATTGTTACTAAGAACAAACGATTTATTTGTAATTTTGTTTACAGAATTTCGAATCTGATCGAAAAAGGGACACTGGAAAACAACACGATATCATCTTTCTAAGTTTAAGGAGTTTCAAGATTTCTAGAAACTGTACTTATGTCGGTTGTTATAGTACAAGAGAAAAGTTAGTCTAAAAGTGAATGTCCGGAGGATCTTTCGTCTTCGTTTCGTAGGTTTTTTTTGCACATGTCATCATTGGGTACTGGAAGCGAAGACAAATCTCCTCGACCCTTTGGCATGAACTATGAAACATACTTAATATTTTATCATTAGGAACGAATTCTGTTCCGTTTACTGGGCTAGTTTGAGATATCTCTTTTAAGATACCATGCTCGAAAACAGTAAGATGGTGCAATACTTAATACTGAAGGGATCCGCGCAGTAATGTTGAAACTTCGAAAGTGTCTGAATCCTGATGAAACACGCAGAAGTCTACAGTTGTCGAGTTGTAACGTTGTGTCACAAGACTGATGTCCCTTCATGTAGCCGACCCGTCGGCAGACGAAACAGTGGGGCAGTTCACTGGACTAAAGAAAACTGATTTAAAATTTGAAGAAATACATTTTAATTCCGAATTATTGGAACCTCTCGATATGGAAGGTGAAGGTATGGATATTCTCTATAGTCACTTTTTAGAATATGTCCCAACGTTTGATCCGCCGACTCGGGTGATGCAACGTCACAACTCCGGAATGCCGTATTAATTTGGAGCGTAACTTGGATTTTCGAATCGGACCAAAAATAGTATTTTGCACAACTAGGCCCCATGTGGGACCTGTGTACAAATTTTCAGAAAGATCCATGAAGTAGTTCCTGAGAATTCACGATAACTATGTTTCAAGGGGAAATCCAAGATGGGCACCTGGTGGCCAAATTGGATTTTCGAATCGGACGAGAAAAGGCTATTTCCAACTAGACCCCAACGGGAACCTATGTACCAAATTTGAGAAAGATCCATGCAGTACTTTCTGAGAAATCATGATAACAAAGTTGCATGGGGAGATCCAAGATGGCCGCCTGGTGGCCATATTGGATTTTCGAATCGGAAAGAAAGAGGTATCTTGCACAACTAGATCACAAGGGGAACCTGTGTACCAAATTTGACAAAGATTCATGCAGTAGTTCCTGAGAAATCGCAATAACAAAGTTTCATGGGGAAATCCAACATGGCTGCTTTGAGGCCATATTGGATTTTCGAATCGGACCAAAAAAGGTATCTTGCACAACTAGACCCCAAAGGGAACCTGTGTATCAAATTTGAGAAAGATCCATGCAATACTTTCTGAGAAATGACAATAAGGTTTCATGGGGAAATCCAAGATGGCCGCCTTGTGACCATATTGGATTTTCGAATCGAGCCAGAAAAGGTATCATGCACAACTAGACCCCAAGGGGAACCTGTGTACCGAATTTGAGAAAGATCCAGGCAATACTTTCTGAGAAATCATGATAAAGTTTCATGGGGAAATCTAAGATGGCCACCTGGTGGCCATATTGGATTTTCGATTCGGACTAAAAAAGGTATCTTGCACAAGTAGACCCTCAGGGGAACCTGTGTACCAAATTTGAGAAAGATCCATGCAATACTTCCTGAGAAATGACAATAACAAAGTTTCATGGGGGAAATCCAAGATGGCTGCCTGGTGGCCATATTGGATTTTCGAATCGGACCAGAAAAGGTATCTTGCACAACTAGACCCCAAGGGGAACATGTGTTCCAAATTTGAGAAAGATCCATGCAGTAGTTCCTGAGAAATCGCGAAAACAAGGTTTCATTGGGAAATCCAAGATGGCCGCCTTGTGGCCATATTAGATTTTCGAATCGGACCAGAAAAGGTATCTTGCACAACTAGACCCCAAGGGGAACCTGTGTACCAAATTTGAGAAAGATCCATGCAGTAATTTCCGAGAAATCGCGATAACAAGGTTTCATGTGGAAATCCAAGATGGCTGCCTTGTGGCCATATTGGATTTTCGAATCGGACCAAAAAAGGTATCTTGCACAACTAGACCCCAAGGGGAACCTGTGTACCAAATTTGAGAAAGATCCATGCTGTAGTTCCTGAGAAATCGCGATAAGGTTTCATGGGGAAATCCAAGATGGCCGCCTTGTGCCCATATTGGATTTCGAATCAGACCGAAAAAGGTATCTTGCACAACTAGACCCACTGGGGAACCTGCGTACCAAATTTGAGAAAGATCCATGCAGTACTTCCTGAGAAATCACGATAACAAAGGTTCATGGGGAAATCAAAGATGGCTGCCTGGTGGCCATATTGGATTTTCGAATCGGACCAGAAAAGGTATCTTGCACAACTAGACCCAAGGGGAACCTGTGTACCAAATTTGAGGAAGATCCATGCAGTAGTTCCTGAGAAATCGCGATAACAAGGTTTCATGGGGAAATCCAAGATGGCTGCCTGGTGGCCATATTGGATTTTCGAATCGGACCCGAAAAGGTATCGTGCACAACTAGACCCCAAGAGGAACCTGTGTACCAAATCTGAGAAAGATCCATGAAGCAGTTCCTGAGAAATCGCGATAACAAGGTTTCATGGGGAAATCCAAGATGGCCGCCTTGTGGCCATATTGGATTTTCGAATCGAACCAGAAAAGGTATCTTGCACAACTAGACCCCAAGGGGAACCTGTGTACCAAATTTGAGAAAGATCCATGCAGCAGTTCCTGAGCAATCGCGATAACAAGGTTACATGGGGAAATCCAAGATGGCTGCCGGGTGGCCATGTTGGATTATCGAATCGGACCAAAAAAGGTATCTTGCACAACTAGAACCCAAGGGGAACCTGTGTACGAAATCTGAGAAAGATCTATGCAGTAGTTCCTGAGAAATCGCGATAACAAGGTTTCATGGGGAAATCCAAGATGGCTGCCTGGTGGCGATATTGGATTTTCGATTCGGAACAAAACAGGTTTCTTGCACAACTAGACCCCAAGGGGAACCTGTGTACCAAATTTGAGAGAGATCCATGCAGTAGTTCCTGAGAAATCGCGATAACAAGGTTTCATGGGGAAATACAAGATGGCTGCCCGGTGGCCATATTGGATTTTCGAATCGGACCAGAAAAGGTATCTTGCACAACTAGACCCCAAGGGGAACCTGTGTACCAAATTTGAGAAAGATCCACGCAGTAGTTCCTGAGAAATCGCGATAACAAAAAATTGTTTACGGACGGACGACGGACGACGGATCAGGGGCGGATGACGGACCACGGACAAAATGTGATTTGAACAGCCCACCATCTGGTGATGGTGGGCTAAAAATACCAGTGGAGATATTTTGATGAAATTAATGTGATAATTTCCAAAATTAGAATGGCAACAGACTTGAAGCTGCATTTCAAATAACCATTACCCAAGTACCAACAATGAATTCTGAAGCTAATTCATATCGAATTTCTAGTTCCGCATAACTGCATTCTCATGGCATCAGATTGCATACCATACCTCATTGCATTGGGATTACGAACAAGCATATAGCTTTTGTGCACATGGCTCTCGTCCAATCATCCTTTACTAAATGGAGTGGAGTGGGCTCATGATGTCACAGCTAAACAGATCGCTGTAATAATGTGTGCTCTTTCCAAATAGTTGAGCAGCTCACATGTCCCTTCTTCTGTAAGAAATACTGGGTGCATTTTTCATCTCTCCAGTGTGCAGATACATGTACCAGCTTCTTTTATCGATAAGATGTGAATATGCATGCATGCCACATCTCTCTGCCCAATGCGGTCAGAGGGTATTAAACCAACAATTTTGGAGGTTACAAACTTCAGCAAGAGCCCAAGGGGCTTCAATCTACGCCCGTACATCTGGAATTACATTGATCCAAATTTCAAGGTAGTTTAATTGCATTGGTTCCAATTGGTGGCTAGCAATCCAGCGAAAGGTCTAAGAGTTTGTGCTTACGAGAACGTAACATTTATGACACCTAAAATTGAATGATAAACTAAGAGGGGCCTAACTCTTGGTAACAAGTTGACCTTGAAACAAGGTCTTTATATATATTCAGAAAGGTCCCCTCTCCCAGTTAAAATAATAAATGCATGGTTTTGATTTCACAACAGTTTAACTGAATGCAGCTGTTGCATACATGTATCAAACAGGGGAGACAACTCTGAATAGTCCAGCCTAACAAACTGTTTTGGGGGACTGTGACCTTGACCGTTGTCACAGCTCACCAACTACCAATATACAAGTTGTCAGAGCATTTCCATCATAGCTCTCTAGATTTGTATCTAATACCGCTTATGCCGATGCTAGGGGCCATGTGGTAATGTCATCCAAGTTGCCACATGAACAGGTACAATAAAAGCGTACCCGAGATACAGCACATATCACGAATCGTTAGATTCTTGGTATGTGCTTTAGAATAGGTTATTCAGAAGACTATACTGTGAAGTCCTGTGACTGTCAGTGTGTCGGCACGTCTTCTCACTTCCCTTATATGCATTGTGATTTGACCTCAAAATGAACAGGATACCTTTTTGCCCAGCGAGTAAGGTATACCTAATGTTGGTACCAATCCATAACTTGGAACTGGAGATATCGCACGGACAACAATGTTATTGGATGGATAGATGAAGCGAGTGAGCGAGTAGGATTTAATGTGGTTTTCAACATTTTTTCATTCATATCACGACGTTGCCTACATGTGCCAGAACACGAGTGTCCACAGTTCCTATTATCCTAGACACTGATCAGCCCAGCCAGTACAGCACCCGGTCACCCAGATGTCCAGGTATTGACCGAGCTTAACTTCGGTGATCTGACGAGAACCGGTCTGCCCAACGTGATACACATTAACCTGGATAGACGGATAGATGGACCGAACTCAGCATCGGATTATATGACCTTTTCTTCGATGAGTATATAAAATGTGACTTTTAATGATTTCCTGATTTTGAGGTCAGTGACCATGAACTTTGACCTTGACCTAATCTGGTACACGACCCATTGTCTTCCCTTAATGTATCTAGACACACAAAATCAGGATTTTTAAGAAATTCAGGATTTGGGGTCACCGTGACCTTGACCTACAATTTGCTGTATGACACATGTCCCCCTAATGTATCTACTGACACCAAAAAAAACATATTTTTAATGATTTCTTGATTTTTGGGTCAGTGACCTTTCACCTTGACCTAATTTTTGGTATGCAACACATCTTTTCTCCCTATTGAATTCACTCACAAAGAAGTTGCAATTTTCGATAATTTCCTGATTTTTAGGTCATACTAACCTTTGACATTGACCTACATTTGGTATGCGACACATCAGCCTCCCCCCCCCAACCCCTAGGGTATTCACTCACCAAAAATTGGGACTCTAGATAGAAAACTGTAGATGATCAATGAATTCCTGATTTTTCAGGCCAGTGACCTTTGACCTGTGACCTCGACCTCAATTTCTGTCAGCAACACATCGCCTCCACCTTGTGTATCCACTCACAAAAAATTGCAACTGTGGATAGAAAATGGTCAAAGATATAGACTGGACACAAATGGTTCATTGATTTCCTGGTTTTTAGGCCAGAGACCTTTGACCTCTGACCTTGACCTCCATTTTGGTATGCGAAACATCGTCTCCCCTCAAGGTATCCACTCACTAAAAATTGGAACTGTAGATAGAAAATAGCCCATTGGGCTCCAATATCCCTTGGATATCAGTTATTGTCTACACCCAGCAATCATGCATTGTATGATATCAGTGTATTTTTAGAACTAGATTAATAAAAATGTGATCCAGTAGTGTTGACTGTAGTTCTCTCATATAAGAAATACATAGGAAGTTGGGCAAGGTCAGCTTTTGCCAAAGCCTATCGCGAGATATCGCGTTCAAAACTTGGTTGGGTTGGATGGAGTCGGCCATCTTGGATACTGCAGTTTGGTGAAAAACACTTAATCCCAGCCATCTTCTCACTGATGTGAAGTCACCCCTCAAGTTCGAAGTCAATCAGTTGAATTGTTCTCGACATATCGCATTCACAACATGGTTGGGACGGTTGGATGGATGGAAGGGTAGCATTTCCAAGTCTGGATGGAGGGGAGAGAGAGAGAGAGAATTAAGGTTCAACGTCGCGTTCAGCACTGGATGGAAGGGTAGTATTTCCAAGTCCCCCTCCTACTTGCGTGGAGAGGGACAATGAAAGAAGGCAAAATAAGTCTTATCACATTGGCTTATTTAATAGTCTACAAAATTACAATTTCTTACCACGTAACAATTTTCTTTCAGAATCTGTACATGCGATATATATATATATATATATAATCATATTTTTCTTGTTTCGAGTGATCAATGTTCAACCCATATTCCTGGGTTGGTGAACAACAATGTATCAACCGAACAGTTCATCAAGTATGTTCCCCACTATCTATATGGAAATTCTATACCCTGTAGAAAAGCGGGAAAACAACTATATGGGATTGTAATTTCAGCATGCGACATCGCAGCAAGTCACTTTTGGGTAACATTAAATGATTCAAAATGCCAACTTTACAAGCTGAATTTTGCCAATAATAATTAAATTACTGAACGACTCAAATGTCCATACTGAATGGTCACATAGCCAATAGGAGATACCCTCAACTATAAGCTTATGCCGAAATGTCGCATGTCAAAACCTTACGTGCCTAAATGCCATGCATTAGTGATGGAGACCCAATATCATGCAATTCCCAAGGAAGCATTTAATACTAATGTACAAGAACTTGTTTAGTTTGGAACTTGAAAGCCTACATTCATCTTCATGGTGTGCAGACGTAACGTAACATATGTTGGCCATCTCACAATGCCAACAGTTCATAACATGAACATGCCCCCAATCAGACAGAAAGCCATAGCTTGTACAATTTTTGAGAGAAAATCAGTCAACCAGTTGAGAGACTCTTGCCATTATGTGGTACAATTCAGAAACGTTACCTAGCTTAGCTACAAAACCACATGCAGGTTCATGTAGGGTAACATATGCTATCCAGTAGGCTTTGGTTTTATAATTCTGCAAAAACCAGCACCTAGCTGACTGGGCTTTACAAATAATGCTTTGATCAGTCATCTTGGGAAAAACTCTCTCTTCCAGTTATTAATCCATTGTATCATGTCATTGGTCAAGGAAAATAACATACAATTGGTCAAATATGTCAAAATCATATGTCTGTCTCATTTCATTCTGAAAAGGATCGATAGCAGAAGGTTGTACAAAATAAAATGAAATCTCAAGGGTTGAACTGTCAGCACTGGTTTTCAACAGAATTACATGCATGTAAAATAGTGGCATGGGCCCTCAACTGTTTTTGGGTCCAAATACTTGGCATAGCCATTTGCCAATAGCAATACATATGATTAGCAAGTATGCACTGTGAAGGGGGCTTCCTCGCCTACTCAGGGGGACAAGGGCAGGGGCAAAATACAATCTGATTAAAACCAGACCTAAAAAGAACGCTCCCCATCTGACATGTCACTGATGGTAGATTTGACACCAAGGCTATTGTGTCTGTGTTCGCTATCCACAGATGATGATGTTCGATTAACATAAATAAATTTTGATATTTATCGATCAACTACAAGAGATATTTCTGTGCACTTAAAATCACAAAGTCAACCTTTCTCCCCTACACAGCTGTGGTCTGAGCTTGACATTCCAAACATAGAGTGGGGTGATCGAAGCTCTGTGATTGATCAGCACAAAGAACACACAAGGGGTGTTGTTTCCAGATCTATATGAGCGACAGGTAAGATGGGGAGTGGTTTGTAGATCTGGTTTTAATCAGATTGGAGCAAAATACAACGAAGCATAGATTTTGTCTAACAAGTATTTAACAATTTATACACGCATCCTGGCACTTAACTCAAATATATATCTATACATACATATATATATGTCAATATATCTGTGACCACAGATTAATAGAGTCTCAATTCATACAATATTGGTAGCAACAGTCTGTAACAAAAATATTTGTACATGTATAGCTTCACTGTACAACCTTCTGAAACACTGCACGATTATAATATGGTAACGACAACGGTGTAGCGATCGAAGCAAAACGTCAGTAAAAATTGTGCGAATATTTCAACAGCTTATTTCCATGTTACAATGTATCAAATAAGGTTAATTACCCGAAGCAATTCAGGGGCTGTCCAAATATTACAGAACACTGGGGCAGGTTGGACGAGTAATTGTAAAGACAGCAAAAGGCATTAAGGGAGCTTCTTGAAATTAGGAACTGAGTTCCCTAGTAAGGATGGCATATGCCGGTTATTCAAATGGGATTCACCATGCCCAGTTTGGTGCTCTGATCTGGATAGATTAGAGTTCCAGTTGGAATGGCATAGGCCATTCCCCTCATGCCGCTGCATGGTATGGCATAAGCCATCCTTTGTCTGCCGAGTTCCAAACTGTATGGCATGGACTTCCTAGGAGTTCCAATACAGTGCACCATGCCACTCTGTTTGGAATGCCTTATGCCAGTTCCTAGTATGCCTCAATTTCAAGAAGCTCCCTAAATGGGATGGGTTGAAATTTGCAGAAAATTGTGTTAGATAATATATGGACAGTACCATATTGATAATACAATTGTAATATTCAATAATTCAGATAACATTAACAGTAATATTATTATAAAATTTGTGACCTATTAACAGATTTGCTGTAACAGACTGCAATCTTTGGTAGCAAAAATTCTGACCTGGGCAGACAAGCTATGGTCTATCTCACATTTCCAGAGAACATGGTTTTCGCAAAATATTTCGGAGACAATTTTTCTCAGAGCAGTTTCAATTTCACCCATCATCTGAACATGACTTGTGCATTTTTGTCTTGAAATTTCATGAAAATCCAACCAAAACCTGGGTCCAAAATTCATCAAAATTAATTTTGCTGTGACAATTTTGCATATTGGATTATGACGTCATAGAGGCAAGTCCCGCTGTTACAACAATGCAAGCCCAACAGCATTGTTCTTTTCTTTGATTCTGAAATGAGTTCCTCAGAATTTCAAAATAAAAATTCACAAATCACATAGAGATCCAATGCAGAATTTCACTGCTTTGAGAAAACATGGTTCTGATTTATTGCCGAAAAACCCATTCCCTCGAAATGTGAGACAGACAGTAGTTCATGGAAACTAGTTAACAAAGAACATCTTGGTTGCAACATTCTTATTGGAGTTTGATCCGGAGAAAGAAACTGTATTCACTTATACCAAAGTCGCTATGTTAAAACACTACAGGCAGCGCGGCAGAGTGAAACAAACATGGTAACATGTAACTTCCATTGCATATCCATTAGTCCAACATCAAAATAGTTCTGTTACATTTTGTTTATGTACTACAGGATGGGGGACACAAAGTTAAATCTCCATGAAGACTAGAGACAGATTGGGGGCCATCCATGCATAACATTGCCCATTTTTAACATTACATACCAGTACTGGTACTACACTAGACGGTCCCTTAGTGGATTTCATTGATTAGTAGTCTCTGTCCTCTCAATTTATATGGCTATGATTTTCATCACCGGCTAAAAATAAATATCTTTCATGTAGGAGACATGTATGCATTATATTATTGTCCAAAAACTATAGTTTAGTCCGATACAATAGGCACTGCTACAATATTGCAGACATATTCAAATCATGACACAAAATAGACAGGATCCCTTGATCATGTTCATGCAGATGATGATCCCTTGATCAGGTAGTCTGACCAACTCTCAAATGAAAAAGATGTACCGAGCATGATGGTTAATTAGCCCTCCTGCAAAAACATGGGGTTCCTCTAATCAAATGCATTACACAGTTATCTATAGGGTGTCAGATGGGACATGACACAGCTACCTTTTATGGAAAGGAGGGGACATTACACAGCTAGGTATAGGAAAGGTAGGGGACATTACACAGCTATCTGTAGGGCAGGGAGGGGACATTATACAGCTACCTATAGGGAAGGGAGGGAACCGTACACAGCCATCTGTAGGGCAGGGAGGGGACATTATACAGCTACCTATAGGGAAGGGAGGGGCCCGTACACAGCCATCTGTAGGGCAGAGAAGGGACATTATACAGCTACCTATAGAGATGGGAGGGGACATTTACACAGCTATCTGTAGGGCAGGGAGGGGACATTACACAGCTATCTGTAGGGCAGGGAGGGGACATTACACAGCTATCTGTAGGGCAGGGAGGGGACATTACACAGCTTCCTGTAGGGCAGGGAGGGGACATTACACAGCTATCTGTAGGGCAGGGAGGGCACATTACACAGCTACCTATAGGGAAGGGAGGAGACATTACACAGGTACCTGATTAGAAGGGAGGGGACATTACACAGCTATATGTAGGGCAGAGAGGGAACACACAGCTACCTATAGGGCAGGGCGGGGACAAAACACAGTTAACTATAGGCAAGGAGTGAGCGAGTGAATAGAATTTAACTAACGTCCCTTTCAACAATATTTCAGCTATATCACGTCGAACAAACTAAGCACCACCCAGCCCAGTTGTGATCCTGCTACTTCAAAGAAGATCTTTGAAGCAGCATGGAACCAGACACCCTCCATCCACCCTATAAAACACTGAGGACAGCGCACAAAACACAGACAGGACTATAGGCAAGGAAGGGAAAATTACACAGCTAGGTATAGGGAATGCAGGCGATAATGCACAGCTACCTTAAGGGAAGGAAGCTCTAATCCATCAATATTACTCGACCTTGAGAATATAAGTCACGGTCAATCAACTTGAATAAAGATCTGGTCAATGATGACAGCAGATGCATCTGTGGTATAAATTTAGACAGGTTAGCTTTACTTCTGGAAGAAATATTTATGCTACAGGTATCAAATCAACATTTAATGTGTACATGTAATTTGACCTTGAAGCAATAGGTCAAGTTCAGTCATATTCAATAGGCTTCTGACCCCTCCCCAGTTGCAACTGGTGTACAAATTTGAAGAGCCCGACTATAACCCTTCTAAAGATATCGTGTCTACATGGCATATAGACAAACAGACGAGAGTATGCTGATGACAATACCATGTCCGAAGGGTAATAATCATTTAGGTGAGCAGAGTAGGCTAGAGTGCCCAGTGAAAGCAATTTTTACATGTTCAAGATGCAAAAAAAAAAAAAAAATACTGGTAACTTGGAAATTCAGTGACATTTGAAATATCTCCATAGCGAACTGGCGAATAAATATGTACAACAATTTGTTTTATATCAGATGAACGATGAGGCTAATTGATCAAATTATGTACAAATTTTTGTAAAGGAGTAAAATGAAGTGATAATACTTAAAACATGATCAAGGTGGTGTGTGAACATGGTGAGGATGGACAAGTGATTCTTCACCTATGTAACCAATTTAAATGAAACTACCAGAGTTTGTATACAGGTGCATGGTGCCTGGGTTAATGTGGCATGAAAAATGGAAAATTCCAATTACATGTCATGCTCTCATTACAGGGACTCTTTAAAACTGAGGTGGTTTGGTCGGGGGGGAGGGGGATCTGGAGAGGAAAAATGATGACAATCCACCTGATAGACATCAGTTTAGCTGTCATAAAACAGGATTCTTTAGACAACTGGGGTCAATTAGCTAAGACAGCAGCCAAAGTGGGTCTTCGGAGTATTTGTCCACCTTTCTTTTTCTCTCCCTTCCATCCCGGATACCAGCCAGTGGTGAAAATAAAAGGGGGTGGGTTAGGGGACAGGGTCATCTTAGAATGAACTGATACATGTAGATCCCATTTCGGGGTTCACCAATTACTCGTTATTAATTTTGTTGATACTCGTAGTAGTTGTTTTTTTTCGCAAATGTTTCCATGTGTACCAGGTCTTGTGCATGCACTTTTTTTTAGCACTTTTGTAAACTGTTCAAGATAGGCATGCATTATGATGGGATAAAAAAGCCCATGGATGCCTTACGTACATGTTCACCATACAGCAGTACCCTTTGAATGCCAAAGACAACCTGTCCCTCAGAATCGCGTTTATTATTCTAGTGACACAAATTACAAAAATACAATGTTTCGCAACCACTGCAGAAAGCAAGGGAAGTCCTCTTTAGCATTTTTAGTGAAGTAATGAAGAAACCTTTTAATTTGACAAGTCATCAGCACTTCAGATGAAAACCAATCTTCTCCCAGTCATTTGTCTTGATCACTTCATATAAACATTAAAGAAGTCTCAACAGAAATCCCTGGTTCTCTGTCTAGCGATCGATACCCATGAAATGAAAGATTAAACTATTTCTCAGAACTGTCAAAATGATTAATTAATATAAAACATGCCTTGTGGTTGATAACAAGTCTTACAATTATACATGTACTTCTCATGATCAGGTAGTCCAATATTATTAACATGTGACATTGTCCCAACATTAATCACATCTTGACAGTCTCAATATAATAACATGACATTGTCCCACCTTCAATAGGTGAGGGAGATTCCGCTCTCTAAAATGGAGGTAAAACAGGTCGTTTTTCTCAATAACTTTTGATTCCTTTTCAACCAATGCTTCAAAACATTAGGCGCATTTACTTTTTCTATTTTTACATGCCCTTAAATTAATATGCCATTTGAAGAACCAGTCAATGTTAATGTCTAAACAGCGTGACAGATGTTTGGCCTATTATTATGGAAATTAGATAGATGACAATAATTTTTTTTACTAACCTCTCATGCGGATATGTCTGTGTGCGCCTCAAGAGGATTTTACTGAATTCAGGATGTTAACTGATTTATTGAGCAAAAACGACCTTTTTTACCTGCATTTTAGACAGCGGGATTGCCATAACCTGTTAAATAATATGACATTGTTTCAGCATTAATAACATGACAATGTCTTACCACGAACAATGCGGCATTGTCTCATCATTAATAACAGGACATTGCCTCACTGTTAGTAACATGAAGAAATTGTCTCACCATTAATCACATGAGTGTCTCACAAATAATAACGTGGCATTCTCACCATTAATAACGTGGCATTGTCTCACCATTCATAACGTGGCATTGTCTCACCATTAATAACTTGACATTGTCTCACCATTAATAATATGACATTCTCATCAAGAATAATGTGACATTGTCTCACCATTAATAAAGTGGCATTATGTCACCATTAATAACATGACATTGTCTCACCATTAATAACGTGACATTGTCTCACCAATAATAACATGGCATTGTCTCACCATTAATAACGTGGCATTGTCTCACCATTAACAACTTGACATTGTCTCACCAAGAATAACGTGACTGCCATTGTCTCACCATTAACAACGTGACATTGTCTCACCATTAATAACGTGACATTGTCTCACCATTAACAACGTGACATTGTCTCACCATTAATTACAAGAGTCTCACCATTAATAACGTGACATTGTCTCACCATTCATAACGGGACATCGTCTCACTATTTATCCTGTGTCTCACCATCAACAACACCTGACACTGTCTCAATATATTAATAAAATAACATCATTTCATCCTAAATAACATGTCTAGCCATAATAATATCTTGCACCGATAATAACAGGTCTCATGAATGACCGGTCTACTCCCTGAAGTTTTCCCTGTCGGCAAACAAAAACATAACAATACAACCATATCTAGACTCTGGAATTTCACAACATCTAAATCATGAGCAGAGGTGTACTGGATACGGTTTATGACATGTACATGTAAGTTTTGAGTTGTTGTGGTCCAATTCATGTTGTAATAATGTACCTCTATGTAGATGTCGAGTGAAGGAAGTTTTTTTGTTAGCACTTATCTCTTTCTTGCCCACTTCCCGGTCAGGATTTTGAGGAGAGTGATCACTCTCCATCACTCTCCTATCTTTTCTCCAGGAGAGCTTTTGATCACTCTCCTAGAATATGGAAATGTATCGGAAAGTGACGCTGGCAAGAAGAGCAAATCTCTCTCGCAAATACACTGATCACTCTCGTAGTCCCAAGTCCAGGAGAGTGATTGACAGGTCTCGCAGTACATGTAAATAATCCATGACAGTGATCGACAGCTCACGCAGGTTTCACAAACATAAGAAACTGTCCTCCCCCAGTCTCACCCCTTCTCAATCACTTTGGTGGAGCCTGCGTATGCAGAAATTGAAGCACTTCTGATGAAAAGGGATCGTCTAATCACATATTCGAGATGCATTGGCTGATTTCCAGGTTCCCCTGTCAGAGCTACCTGTACATGTATGGCGGCACATTTATTTATACAGGTATATACATACATAATGTTGTGCAGTAGTCCAGAAAAATATACATATGAGGATGGTTTTAAAACACAGCTGAAGGCCCTAAGAGCAGGCCTTACATCAAACTTGCGTTGTCTCGCACCCTTCCCACTCGTCGTCCGATTCTGTGTCTGACAAATTGTCCTCTGGATCCAACCCGCATTCATTGTCACTCGAGCCCTGAGATAGGACCTGTAGGCCCTCAACGCTGCCCTCCATGGAACGGGTATCAGTCCTCGTCACCGCGGGGGCCACAAAAGTCAAATCGGAAGTCCGTAGGCTCCCTGAACACTCGTCACGAATAGCCAAAGTGTTGAGGGCACCCTCTATGCTACGATTACTATTCGATCGTGTCACTTCTAATCGGGACTTCAGACCCGTGCCCAAAAGTTTTTGTGTTGTGAAATCTTCCATGCTCCTACTTCTCTCTTTTGGAGGGTCTGTAGCACTAAAATACAGTTTGACCTGAAAGCAAGAAAATGTAATATAATACTTGACGAAATGGAGATAAAATAATTGCAGGCCTGCAACTGGCTCACAGATTTGCAAAAATATAGGAGAAATATAGGAATTTTCTGAATAAAATATAGGAAAATACAGGAAATAAAGGAGTGTAAGACAGGTCTGTATGTTCCAAACTCGGTAGTTTTCTTGTGTTTACTCAAATTACTTTCACTGAAAGTGGTCGTAGTGGTGGTGTTTCAGGTGACCTGTTCTGTTGTTTAATTCAGCATAGAGCGATTCAAATGTTTTCAAATTTTCCAACTGAAATCAGATAAGGCAGTCCTGAAAAAAAAATTCTGAAATGTATTTCCTCGTGTCAGTTTGACTCATTACAGAGCATTGATGAAAGTTTTCATCAGAAAAAGTCGAAATATAGGAGGTTTTGAGGAAAATATAGGAATGAATCAAAAATATAGGAAATATAGGAGACACTTGAAGGCCTGTAATTGATCGTTCCATTTTTTCTAACCCTTTCACCGATATACCCGTGGTTTTGGCTTTATAGAATCGGTGAAGGGTTTAATGTAAATGAAGGTGGGGTTATAAAATTCATCACACTGGCTTGATCTTGATCACATGCCTGTGTTTTCTCGATCATTCTCCCCCCCCCCCCCAAGTAATAAGCTGAAATCCGATGGCTACATGTAGATCAAGGGCATGAGGCATCAAACAACAACTATCAGACTATTCTCCACCTGAAATCAGATTAGACAGCCCTGAATTGTGCATGAGCACATTGATATATTAGCCGACAGGACTTTAAATTACATGCTCTATGTTTAAAGTCGTGCTCAAATTATAGCTATAGCTATTATAGCTCAAAATACAGAAAGAAAAAAAATATATATCTAGGCATGATATTAGAGTCAAACCTACTAAATATGCCTATATTGGGGAATTTTCAATATTATCACTCAGATGCCACTCTGAAACTGTCTTGCCGCACTGATTAAGAGGGTGCATGTGCCCAAATAGGTAGATCTGAAGTCCGAACAGATGATATTTTAAAATCTACCCAAGAAAGACGTACATGTAATACAGTTCCATGACCACTAGATCGGTTATCTCTCCTTCCCTTCAATGCAGCGACAGGTGAGAGTTACCATTCCATTTTTTAGGCTGTATATCATTCTCTCTTAGACAAACTCTTTTATTTGAAACATATTAACCAGGGGTATGGAGTGTCTCTATAACCCAGAGTTATTCAGTGTCTCATTAACCCAGGAGTTATGGTGTGTCTTGTTAAACTGAGCCTCCTATTACACCATAGCCTAGTTTTATGAAGAAAAAAAAGGTTGAAATGGAGATCTTCAGAATTCAGATCAATATCCTACACCATTTCCTTGTATATCAGCTGTGAAATTGTCATTAAAACAGCATTTGAGCCACATTTCAAACCGAAATGAGTGAACAATGTTAGCATGTATTAACCTATAGCCGATCATGTCAGTATACTCTCCTTGTTCCGCCGCTGATTCAAACCACCTGATATTGACAGCTAAAGGCACTTCATATGTGTTATCCAATTGTTTTATTGTAATGCTTGGTTCATCTCAAACTCCAAATACAAATGCTGACTGGTTAAGTTCTTAGTACTGAATGAGACTGCCAGCCTGGCAAAAATACCGATTGAACTCTGTCGCCTTCCAGGCACAATTGACGCATCATAAAAGATGGTTTGAACCACAAAATAAATTTGTTATCAAACTTCTGAAACATGAAATTCACAACATTAAATCCGAGTGAGCGAGTGAATAGGATTTAACGTCGTTTTCAACATTATTTCAGTCATATCGCAATGAACTAACTGAGCACCACCCAGCCAAGTGGCATTCCTGCTGCTTCAAAGACTTATCTTTGAAGCAACATGGAACCAGACACCCTCCATCCACCCTATAAAAATCACAGCACACAAGACACAGACAGGATGCTTACATGGTGCAATAAAGACAAGTGATATTACTGTTCTAGACATCGCATTATCAAGTTCCTGTGGCTTCTCAGCAAAATGCATTGAAGCAACAAGAACCTGTCTTCACCAGACACTCATCAACCACCCGCCATTAAATCCGATCTAGGATCTAGGACTATCCATTTGATTTCAGTCACTGAGGTAAACATCCAAAATACTGTTTATAAAATTACAATTAGAATTGGTCCTCAGCAATTGTATGTTCACAGTGCCCCCCAGTGGTCAATAGGTGGATATTTGGCTGTATGAACCAATGGGGGAACAAGGACAGTAAGGGACGTAGTGAGGCAAGTCGGTCTATCAGCATAAAGAAATAATGGATTGTTTGGATGGCTTTGCCAATATTGTGATCACCCTTTGATTTTATGGTTAGCAAGTTAATTCCTGTGATTGAATTATTAGAGGATTTAATGTACAGCCTGCTGGGACACAGAATATACACAACAGAGATCATCAGCAATCTAGCTAAACCAAGATGGTAAATCAGGGGAATGCAATCTAGGCGTAACGCTATGAAACATTCGTGCAAAATGTTTGCCGATATTCTACGAGATCCCATGATAAGCCAATCAGAACAATTTTCGCTTTTTCACTTTCGACAAAGATTGACGTTTATTTCTCGGATATAATCACCTTCGGACGGCACGATCTTTTGATATTTTCTACCGCCTAACGAAGCCAGACTTTTCGGCAGGAGTAAATCCTTTGATGTTCACGCACACTGTCGGGAAATGATGCATTATTTGGATACGGTTTCCCGATAATGTTTACTAAATTGGTCCACGTGCTACCGTGTGTGATTACTGTGGGCGTGATTTTGAAATTGTTTCACCAAGCTAACCACCTGATTGGCTAACAAATGTAGTTTGAAATTCGCACGGGATTTATATAGCGCTGCAGTCATATAATTTTTCGTGATATTATATCTGAGTTTATTGAAATTAAGATCACCAGATAAAATAACCACACATGTACCTTAAAGTTCGGACTGAACATTTTATGTGATTTGTCTTTGTTGGCCCGGTCAAGTTCGGACTTGTTCAGGGTGAAGGTCAGGATGGGCCCACCGCCCGACTCATATGCACATTTGGACCCAGTTGAAGGATGAGACTTGTGACGACACGATTGGCCATTTTGTTCCTCAGCATGCTCCTCCTCCTCCATGAAGAACGTGTTGAACCAAAAGTTGAACATTTTTTCCTGCGAGAAGCGGAAGATCAGGTGTCAATTGATAAAACAATTAAAAGTGGCAGCATTGTATAAATGTTCAAATTTGAAGATCCTAATTAATAACATCTCAAAAAGCAAGATTGGTGAACATTAAAGGGAGGTAACTCTAAAGACCATACTGAATTTCAATCTGGCTAGGTTTCTTTTATATGAAAAGCGCATATTAACTAAATCAAACTCCAGGTTCTTAAAGAACTACATAATGATGCTTAAAATATTGGGCAATGTTTACATGTAAATGTAATGACCCCCATATTAAATTATATAGGTTTATAGGAGAAAAACTATAAAAACTGAGTAACAGGAGGTGGGAGTGGCAGTGGCACATCGGTCATATAAGAAGATTAAACGACGTGAATTTTTGGGATATCCAATAGTGGAAAATGAGCAAGTGGTCAGTCATTGTTCTATTTGCTAAAATGTCAAGTCACATTGAGAAGTGGAACATCCTCGGACATGAACTATATTCCCTGGCAGTCTCTCAGTTTTGAGCTGGAGACACATGGCCAAATTTTCTTTCACAAATGCGACCAAATGTAAGGTAGAATGTTGTGACCATTAGCTTTCTCACAAGTTTGTATTATGCACGATGACCATGTATTCAATCGCATTTGTCAAAGAAAATTTGGTTGCATGTACCTGGCCTCAAAGGTGAACTGCAAAGGTTGTTCGATTTTCAATTTCATCTGAGGAGTCATTTTGAATTTAAAGAGAATAGTTTGCTCTAAATTGGCAAATATAAATCTGCTCCCAGAGATGTGTTCAAAATCAGAATGAAAAAACCCCATCGCTTATCTCCCCCTGATTTTCCAACATTTTACGCTGTTCGTGATGTCAGTTGTGCTTTAGGGGAACATCAGGAAAATGTCGAAGTTGAGGGAAAGTGTGTCGGAAACAGGGAGAGATGAATTGACCGAAAGTTAGAGTACAGAAACATTCACTGAGTCGAGCAGTGACCACAGTCGAAACTCAATTGTGCCAACAAAAGTTTGTAATAGAAATTCTACATTTATTTTGAATTTTTAATTCATTTCTAATCAGCACAGACAAGTGCGCCCATTAACTAGGTCATGCGTCGTTTATTAGGCCATGTTACACTCGACGTGTCACTGTCTGACTGCAGTCGCCATATTTACATTGTAACTCTATTACTCCTCTCAGCAAGTGGGTCACTCCCCTGGTCTGTCCTGACAATGACATCCTGGACCAGCCAGACAAGATTTTACCTTATGCGAATCAGTTGGACTAACTCATGTGGCCCTGTTGAAATGCACTGATACTTACCTAATCAATTCTAACAAATTATTCACGAATAGAAGTCATAAATCAGGATCGATGACTGTGAATCGATTTTATTTGCAACCCATTCGCCAAGGGACGCAATCGACAATATATCCAAGGGAGACAACTATGTTAACCCACCTTTTTCATCATTTTTGGCTTGTTGTAGAAGTCTATATTGATATCACCGCAGACCGGCACTGGCTGAGGTATTTCTAAGTAGAGACTGGACTCCCCTCGGCGAACACCATCATATGTGGGAGACGTGTAGATTTTCACTTTTAATTGGTGCACAACAAAATATACCGCTGAAAGATTGAGATACACAAAATGTTAATTCGAACATTTACTTTTTTCTGATAAAATTGAGGGAGGGAGGGAATTTGGCTTAATGTCACACTCAAGTTTGTTTCACTCATATGGTGACAGTCAGTTTGGTTGGTGGAGGAAGCCGGAGTACCCGGAGAGAACCACCGCCCTTCGGTAAGTAACTGACAGACTTTCACACATGGACCAGCTGGGCTCGAACCCGTGCCGGTTCAGCGGTGTGAGGCTAGCGGTCACCAGCGAAGTGCCTTAGACCACTCGGCCACCGAGGGCCCCCTGATAAAATTGAAAGTACATTGGTATCATTTAGGATTTTGAAGTGTATGGACATGCACTAGAGACTGAGACAGTTCATTGTTTTATTTCTTAAGTGCAAGCAGTTTCATGGATATATCGATGCATAACTCACAGCTTTCAGACTTTTGGGCTCGATGCCTTGCACGCGATTGCCGTTTTGAAATTACATTCAAAATGAATACTGCCGGGGACAAAAACACCCTTCTCAGTTCACAATAGCCCACTTCATATGTAACTGAAATATGTTGAAATATCTTTGAAATCAATTAATGCATTGTGAATGAAGCCACATTGTCATGCTTGCCAAATTGCTTTGTCAATCAGGTCAGTTGTAAGATGTCCTCAATGTGGAGACATTATAGTCTAGGAAAGTGCGAGTTAAATTGATTAGCACAGTATTCAGCAGTAATTTTGATTTCTCCCCCCCCCCCCCTCTCTCCCTGCCACACACACACACCACTGGTCAGCCCTCAGGGTCACTCACTGTACCATTGCATCATGGATTGTTCAGATAATGTGTGGAGAGGTCAAGTACTTACCTAGATTACTGAACATTGGAATAGTTTCAAATTTGATCCTTTTCAGTAATAATGTCACCGGGTTGTACGTTAATTTATGCTCTAATAAATGTCCATAATACTGTACGTAGCGTCTTTGGCTGGGTATCGTAACGCCCTGGAAGAGCAAAAAACAGTTAACAATCAAATTATTATGCAAACTATTGAGAGAAAATAGCTTAATCTACATGAAACTCACTAATCCAGTCCTTAAAATGTTGAAGAAATTATTATAAATTTATGTTCAGTGAAATATTAAAACATTCAATTCATGTGATCAGGCTTTGGTCATATATTATATTATACTATGGTAAACACTAACAATTTTATTGTCTCATTGACATTCAATCTTCCTCAAATTTGTATTGTAATAAAATTAATCACCGCATATATGTACATTGTACGTGTAGAAAAAAAAACTACATATGCTATTATCCTCTAATAATTCAATCACAGGAATTGAAATTTCCCAACATTAAATATGGAGGTGATCAAATTTATTACTGTCTGTCTCATATTACGATGGGATGTGATTTTCGGCAATATATCAGAGCCAGTTCTTCTCAGAGAAGTGAAATTCCCCACAGTATCTGTACGTAATTTGTGCATTTTTATTCAGAAATTTGAAGAAAATCCATTCAGAATAAAAAAACAAATCTCCAATACCTCGCATGTTATTTTCATAGTGCCTAGTCACAATGGTCCAACATTGCAAGCCCAACGTCAGTGTGCTTTGAAAATAGCATGCGAGGTATTGGGGATTTTTTTTTTATTCTGAACAGATTTCCTTCAAATTTCTGAATAAAAATGCACAAATTACGTACAGATACTGTGGGGAATTTCACTTCTCTGAGAAGAACTGGCTCTGATATATTGCCGAAAATCACATCCCATCGTAATATGAGACAGACAGTAATAAATTTGATCACCTCCATATTTAATGTTGGGAAATTTCAATAAAAATGCACAAATTACATATAGATACTGTGAAGAATTTCAATGCTTTAAGATAAACTGGCTCCGATATTTTGCCGAAAATTCCATCCCATCGTAATATGAGACAGACAGTAGGACTGCAGATTGAATTTTGTCCCTGGATTGAATTTGACAGGGGGAGTGAAGTATTACGCAGATTACCATGGATAAGGTCCGGTTTTTGTATACTTTTTTCAGCTTTCTTTTTTATCACCACAATATTTATAAGTGAGAAAATGAGCTTCCTGTGATTCCATTCTTTTTGACTATTGCTCCTATAAACATGTGTGCATGTGTATTAGGAAGGAAGGAAGGAAGTGTTGAACAGACCAGACAGATTTGGCCAGGAGGAAAGGCAGAGCTCGGCTACTTTCTAATGGGAGGCTGGCACAATAGGGCCAGAAGATAAACGGAAGCACTAGTTCTGTCTGTTGATTGGTTAAATGAGTGAAATAGACTATCGCCATTTCAATATTTTGCAAATGCGCAGCGTCTGCGCAGCGAGGTCATGAAAGGTCATTTGCACCAACGGCCGCATTCTGGCTATGCAGGTTGAAAGTGGGTCATATCTTGGGAAAAGTACTTTTTCTGTGGAACTAAATTGTGTTCAGGGTAAATAAATATCTGGAGCCGTTCTTTAGCCCATCTGGCGATAGTCCAGGAGATTTTCTAATATTTTTACATACAGTTGCACAAAATATCAACTGTTTTCCAACACTCACCCTATGTCTCCAACGTTAAAAACTTCTGATTTGGTACAAAAAGAAAAAGGCTGGATGGGGTCAGATGTAAGGGTAAACTATCCCATCAAAATGTAAGTCCTGGTTCGAAACCCGTGCATGCTTTATCAGACCATTATTGATATAACATTTGCACAAGGCTAATGACAAAGACAAACATTTTTGGGTAAACTACACCTACGGTAATTTCCCTATTAATTCGCGATGTAGTGATGAAACTCCCCACTCCAAAAATTGGTTACTTTCGAATTATTTGTTGAGCGAATTTAAGAAAAACGCGAGTGTTCGAATTAAATGTCGCACCGACTTTCACGAAGATCCAAAATGGCGGACCGCTTTGCCGTGGTCGTAGTGATCGTATTTATTACCGTGTATTAACTTTGATATCTCATCATAGTTTCCATAAAAGGCAATGTATGATGTCAGAAAATCTCCTCTACCCTGATAAAGGCGTCTAATTTTATTCGAGGAAGTCCAGCATATTTATCGAGTGACAAGTTCAGCAAGATCATGCAGATTTTTGAGCTGACGTCCGTAAATTCGCGTCCATAATAACATCGTAAAAGTAGGCCAAAACATTGAACGTATTCCTTCCTTTTTGTTCAGTATTAGCTATGATCTATATTATGAAGCCTAACTGACATGGAATTGAAAGAATATTCTGGAAATATAAAACTATACACATATTAGAGTATTCCATGTTCGAGTCGTTCGGTATGTCAACGTTGTTGTTGTGAACCCTGAAAATGGCCCGTATCACGAAGCTTTAGACAGATAAGCGGACTGCCATAGACTTTTTGGTCTTCACTGTGCATGATTTTACACACACCATCCAGGACTTGAATAAATATCCCGGACCTATGAAACGAAATGAATGTAGAATTAACGGCGGATTGTACAAGAGAACCGAGTGTCAGTCGGCAATACAGGTGTCGATTTGTTTGTTTCAAGTATGAGAATATCTATTACAGTACCGGTACTGTAACATTTTACTAAAAGTATGGGGTCGAAGTATGATATCGTTCTGAATATTAATTAAATACTGGTAGGTTCTCATATCAGAAACTTTACCTATTGCTGTTTAAATGTTTCTCAAATTTGTTTAGAATTAGAGTGATGGAATGGCGATAGCGATGTTTTGATTCTTAGTGTAAAATTGCGGAGTGTAATTCCAAAGAATTTTTATTGCTGGAATTTCGGTGACTTCGTGGGTATTCATAAGAAGTATTTTCATTAACAATAAAATATTTAACTAAACGGGAAAGAGGTAAGTCTTTATGATAACTATATTTGAACAAAACAGAGCACATGCAGAGATGATTGTTGTCGGCGCTTCACATCTCAAAATTTGTTTTTGTCCCCTGGTGGGGAAAACTGACGTTTGTCAACTGTGTGATTTCCTGTCTATGTTGCGTTAAACGATAGGTGTATTTTGTTAAAACTTTTTCATTTTAAGTTTATCTAATTATCTAAATAAGCAGGAGTGTTTGCCTTATGGCCAGTGTCACAACCCCAAGACTATCCCTGAGTTTCAGTTAGTCGACTCTGACGATGAAGACTTTCTTGGATTTTCTGCGGAAGATATATTTCCCCCGGAAATGGAGATCGAGTGAGACCAGTTTGTCCGCATCTGAATGTGCCGATTTGAAAACTTGTAGCTTTAATCTCGGATAAATTAAATCCAGTACACAGTGCCTCAGTAAATTACATGTACATGTATGATGCTTTTATTTTATGCCGTTTTATGTTATATATGGTTATCGTAGTGCTCCTGTAATAAAATAAAGTGCTGTATTCTCATATATGCATCCGTTTGACACTTTTGTATCAAATCGTCACCACTCATTTGAGCCTGTTGCCTGCCGTTCAGTTGTTCGTATTCCACATAAACTGCATCCGATCGTCTTTCTGGTTTGAGATTTGGCCCGACTGTAGCTTTTCCATAATTTATAAATATACACTCAGAAAATATAACCTGATCCACTTCAGGAAATATACAGAAATCGACATTTCAATTAACCGGTAAATTAGATCATCTATGTAAGTTGTGATTGTATTCTGATCGGAGAATCATGACGAAAAGCTCAGCAAATGTACAATCCCGTTTCTCAACGGTTTAGTGAAATTAATTCAGCCTTTCAGAGAATCTAGTTGAGGAAAGTTATAAAATATATTCATATGTTCAATATCATGATGATTTTGTCCGTGCAGTATTGAGAACTATATCGTGGATGGATTTATTCCATTTTTCTAAAAAAAAAATCTAAACAACACTAATATCCAAATTATAACCGCGGCATGCGATTGTTGACTCCAGGTCAGATCGATAGCCGGCTTCATCTGAAAATATATTAGCATAAAATGTATTCTATTTAATCACCAACGTATAAAAGTTAAAGGGACCATGAATTAATGAGGGACGATGAACCACCGTAAAGACTTGAACAGAAAAGGAGCGCCATGAAAATTTCCTAAGAGCGTGTCCCGTCGACCATCGTTGTCGGTGATTTTTATGTTCCGTTCAAACAGAATTCATTCGCACGCAGTTCTGCTTTCTCGGAAAATATTCACCGTGGTTTTCAAATAAAGGAATGCTGGTTGAACGAAAGATATTTGATATACCAACGCTGGAAACTGGAGAATGATTCAATAGCGGGCCGTGTGCAGACACTCGACCACGTGCGGGGGACTACCGTATATATTTTTCCCGACTGCGGCGAAACGCGATCAAGTTAGGATAACATTACAGGACTGCGAAGTTAATTGAATCAATTTTTTTCCTCATAGACTGTAAGTAATAGTAATTCAGTCTGATTATATTGTACCATTCCCTGTTGTTTCTCTGCGTTTACAAATAATAGCATACGGTGATATACTATACGAGATTCTAGTAACATATTCACTTTACTTTCATCGGCACGAACTCCGTGGCGAAAACAGGAGTGTTCGAATTTATTGTTTCACGGGTATATTGAAAATGCTCCCGTTTTCGTTTTATTAGGATGGACAAAATCACGACAGGGAAAAAATCGGCCGTTTTCGAATTAAATTTGGAAGGTGAATTAATAGGGAAATTACCGTACATGTTTGCTGGACTACTAGATGATTACCTTTTTATCTCGTGTCCTAGTTTTACCATAGTAGTCTAATGCCTCATCAGCGTCGCGGAATTTGTCTCTATGTAGAAGGTATGCACATATCATCACCCCCGTCCTCCCCTGTGGAATAATCAAACATGATCAGTAAGAAAATATGTAACAATCATCATTACAACATAAAACAGGATGAACAAACACATGCTTGGACAAGCAGTGATAATACATCATGTATATATCTTTCGACCGGGTCTGCTTTGGGGTTTAACACCGACATATCAGTGGTTGCATTACTACTCACTGCTAATGTCTGTTTGACACTCGAGTCAAACCCAGAACAGCCTCTCTGGAGTCATTGCTCTGGGGGTTGACTCGGTGTAAAACAGACGTTAGCGATGAGTGGCAGTGCAAAAACCCCATTCTAATCAGAAGAATCAAATATACTGTGCGAGGAGTTTATTGTTCCCTCACAAACACCAGAGTTAGGTTACAAATTATGGAGTAGAAGATTAGAATGAGGAATTATATGCACGCATTAAACTCATCGCACATGTATTTATTTATACATGTCATACATGGGTATGGTTCCATCATATATTATTGAAAATATGAAGTCAAGGGGAGGTAACTTTTGTATTAGACCGGTAACCGTGATTATGTGTTGTTAGCTTTAATTGCCTAAAAGCATGTGAAACTAAATTGAAACAATGTACTTCGCCTAGAAATTTTGATTTTCTATCATATATTCGAGAAAATAAGTCCAGATTCATGTTTTCTAAAAAATCTACCAAAAATACCCATCTGACGGTAGTCAACAGAGAAGGCAACATTAACATATACTGGAAGACCTGGGCTCTCTAGCCCTCTTTTCATCATAGGCCAACTTGGACGGAAGTCCTACAGTTGACATGGACTGCTTGGAGTTTGAGCGAGGAATTGTGCTTGAAAGTAGTTTCAACATGGCTGCCAAATATCCGATTCCACCCAGTGCTGGTTGAGACATACATGTATGCTACGAATGATTACATTTCGAGACCATGCATGCTGAAAGGGTTGAACAGAGTCTTCGCAACTTCATAACGGCTACAATGTACTTGTAGAGCGAATGAAATTTTCAAACTGATGGATACAAAAAAAAACACATCATGATCTTACCTTGCCAGCCTTACAGTGTATGGCTGCGATATTTCGGGGATCTTTCTTCAACCACTCATCAAGGTCTTCGCAGAATGGTTTTATTAGTTCTAACCGCGGAGGGTTGTGGTCGTCGAATGGAAATGTGGCGACCCGTTTGTGGAACTTGGAAGTGTCGTAGTTCCTCTCTGAACACCTGTGAAAATGTGAGATCATAATGTTGCAAATTTTTAAATCGCATTTAGCGAAAAAAAATTAATGGTGAATAAATACAAAGGTTGTATTGAAATTTTATATAGGTTAAAAAATGATAGAAATATCTATCTATCTACTTTATTGGTTTAATTTTATGAGTATTTTGTCTGCTGGAAGCTTTTACAAAGTTGGTACATTCCCAAGCCCAGCTGAATTCAGATTGCAAACCCTCCATGCTTATCCTTCCTTCATTGTGACATCACATCAGAACAGACACTCAACAACTGAATGTTGTAGTTATCAATGTCGGGCCAGGTTGTCTGGTGTATACGGTATACTTACAGATTATATACTTTATAATGGTCTTTGTGCTTGTTATCTAGGAACCTGAAAGTTCAATAAACAAGGCAATCAGAACGGGGAGATACAATAGTCAATAAATAATACATGCACATTCAAGATTGCTATTTATTATGGAAAACAAACAAAATAAACGATTACTTATAAATACATTTGTGGAAGTTCGACATTCATTCATGTATGGAAACATCTGATTTCATTTGATGTTCTTCAAATAAAAGACTGATAACATTCACCTCAGTCACCCACAAAAAAGGGCTGACCCACATGCTTAAAATGAAAGACATATTATCAAGTACAGCATAATGTTAAAACAGCCTGTCAGTTGGATACAAATGGACCTTTCCCAATGTAATTCTAAGACAAAGCTTTGCCCCGGTGCAATGATGCAGGACTCCCGGTGAACATTCATGGTTCATACTTTTACCCTCCTGCCAATGTCTACAGTATGGGGATATTTTTCATTAGAGTTCACTAGACTGTTCCATAAAATTTCATGTACAGTACATCAAATTGCATTAGACTTACCGTACAACATCATCAATGTTATTTCTGTACACCCCTTCTAGTCGCTCTGCCGGGAAGCCCATAGCAATTATGTTGGAATATATGTCTATTGTACTGGTCAAGGAAATCACTTCATGGTTATATCAAAACATATACTGTACAAACTTGTACACATCAATTGTCCATGTAATAACTGCTCTAATCCAATTCAATCACATAAGTGTATTTTCTCACCTGCATGTAACATATCGGGATGATCAAATGGAAATTTGACAAAAAGATACAATAACACTTACGGTGATTTCCCTATTAATTCACCTTCCAAATTTAATTCGAAAACGGACGATTTTTCCCCTGTCGTGATTTTGTCCATCCTAATAAAACGAAAACGGGAGCATTTTCAATATACCCGTGAAACAATAAATTTGAACACTCCCGTTTTCGCCACGAAGTTCGTGCCGATGAAAGTAAAGTGAATATGTTACTAGAATCTCGTATAGTATGTCGCCGTATGCTATTATTCGTAAACGCAGAGAAACAACAGGGAATGGTACAATATAATCAGACTGAATTACTATTACTTACAGTCTATAAGCAAAAAAATTGATTCAATTAACTCTGCAGTCCTGTAATTTTATCCTAACTTGATCGCGTTTCGCCGCAGTCGGGTAAAATATATGCGGTAGTCCCCCGCACGTGGTCGAGTGTCTGCACACGGCCCGCTATTGAATCATTCTTCAGTTTCCAGCGTTCGTATATCAAATATCATTTTTTCAATCAGCATTCCTTTATTTGAAAAACACGGTGAATATTTTCCGAGAAAGCAGAATTGCGTGCGAATGAATTATGTTTGAACGAAACATAAAAATCACCGACAACGATGGTCGACGTGACACGCTCTTAGGAAATTTTCATGGCGCTCCTTTTCTGTTCATATCTTTACGGTAGTTCATCGTCCCTCATTAATTCATGGCCCCTTTAACTTTTATACGTTGGTGATTAAATAGAATACATTTTATGCTAATATATTTTCAGATGAAACCGGCTGTCGATCTGACCTGGAGTCAACAATCGCATGCCGCGGTTATAATTTGGATATTAGTAGTGTTTAAAATTTTTTTTTAGGAAAATGGAATAAATCCATCCACGATATGGTTCTCAGTACTGCACGGACAAAATCATCATGATATTGACCATATGAATATATTTTATAACTTTTCTCAACTAGATTCTCTGAAAGGCTGAATTAATTTCACTAAACCGTTGAGAAACGGGATTGTACATTTGCTGAGCTTTTCGTCATGATTCTCCGATCAGAATACAATCACAACTTACATAGATGATCTAATTTACCGGTTAATTGAAATGTCGATTTCTGTATATTTCCTGAAGTGGATCAGGTTATAAATACTGAGTGTATATTTATAAATTATGGAAAAGCTACAGTCGGGCCAAATCTCAAACCAGAAAGACGATCGGATGCAGGTAAAAGTTTTTCTTTTCAAGAATTAAACATTGTTGAATGACTTGATTTTGAGTCAGCAGTTATATATTGTGAACCAGGAACTTTCAATCATGTGATATTATTGAAATTACCATGCCGTTTATGTGGAATACGAACAACTGAACGGCAGGCAACAAGCTCAAGTGAGTGGTGACGATTTGATACAAAAGTGTAAAACGGATGCATATATGAGAATACAGCACTTTATTTTATTACAGGAGCACTACGATAACAATATATAACATAAAACGGCATAAAATAAAAGCATCATACATGCAATTTTACTGAGGCATTGTGTACTGGATTTAATTTATCCGAGATTAAAGCTACAAGTTTTCAAATCGGCACATTCAGATGCGGACAAACTGGTCTCACTCGAATCGGGGGAATATCTTCCGCAGAAAATCCAAGGAAGTCTTCATCGTCAGAGTCGACCAACTGAAACTCAGGGATAGTCTTGGAGTTGTGACACTGGCCATAAGGCAAAACACACCTGCTTATTTAGATAATTAGATAAACTTAAAATGAAAAAGTTTTAACAAAATACACCTATCGTTTAACGCAACATAGACAGGAAATCACACAGTTGACAAACGTCATCGTGTTGATCCACTGATAAGCTTGGCATAATGCAGAAGCAAAGTAACTCCGAATAAACTTAATAAACGCATGGCGACAGTCTCAATATTTCAACAAAATTTTATTTGTCATCTTCAGGATGTGATTTAACAGCAGTTACAGGCTCTTATATACAACTAGAGCCTTAGGCACTGAAACGGGGCTATTTAAATGTAAAATAGGCTGTTGGAATAATTCCACTAACTCTTTGTTCCATCTCATGGCGAAGAGCCATACTTGTAGTCTCACACATTCCTCTCAACAAGGATCTCTAGTGCATTAGTGTAATTGTACACATATATATATTTTTTTAAAAACCCGCTGGGACAGACATTTATTATGAAACCAACCTGATGAAATGATAAAATAATGTCTTCACTGCATGCTACCAATATTTGTAAAAAATTTCACTTGTCACGGGATATTAAGCTCTGTGATTTGCTGCAACACATTTCCCTTAGCTCCGCTGACACTTTGCACGGATTCCGAATTGGATCTGGGTTGACTTCAATGTCCCCAGCTGGTTTGGTGACACAATAACAAAAAGACATGTACATTGGTATTGGGTCGCATCGCAGGCAAAGTCCAACGATATGATGTCCTGGTATGACCGGTGTTGTTGTTGTTGTTACTCGCCTAACCCACAAGCCACACACATAGTGCCACAGTTGAGTTTTCCAGACTGATAATTTGTTATACATTCCCCACCAGGATCTAGTTTGTGTATTTAAAACATATTCTGGGCTCTTCCATAGAAGAGGCATTCATTAGGGACAAGTAAAACCTCAACATGATCATAAGAACGTCAAGGGCAGTCTCTACTGCCGCCATGTTAATGAGTGGCCAGTTTCCGTTACCTATTTTATGTTCTGTCAACTTTTCATCGCAAATTCGGAAAAATGAAGTCTCACAAATCTCCACCAAGCAGTTTGGGTTGTCCAGCAACAATTATAAAAGTCGATAGAGGAGTGTAACAACGTTAACACTTTAAAATATATGTTTTTGAGATAGCTGAAAATTTTGTATTTCTGTTCAATCAAGGGACATCACTCGTTATCTCATCTGTCACCATTCCTGCACAGAAATAGTTTTACACATTGGGTGCATGTAATATGCAGAGATCATTCCATGAATATTCCGGAAGCAGAATGGAAAAAACCCATTTATGAATACAGGGAAATTATTACGTAAATGATTTGACCACCACTGGATTTTAGAAACTTACTATAAAAAGATAATGGAGAGGGTCTAGAGGGGTAAGATTAAATTGTGAAAATTCCAAACTGTAACTCAACACACTTATTTCATGAAAATGTAAATGAATACAGGCAAAGTGAAATATCCCATTGTTTTCTACAATGAATTACACTTATACTGGTATTATTTAATACTAAATTACTGCCCAAACACGCTTTCTAATGAGAATGAGTTAGTCCCACAAAATTACTCAACATGCGCCTCTCAAAATCTGTGGTTTAGCAGACGACATATTTTGAGCACGAAAGTAGTGCCAATGGAAAATGAACGAAAACACGCATAAAATTAGATAAATGGAAATGTAACTTAAACATATCAGACTTGCAACTATACGCGAACATAAAAACACAGAAACCTGGACACTCTAAAGAAGGAAGTTTCAGACCTCTTTCTTGTCGTGTAAGAACTCTATCTTTTGCTCTGTTAGCAAGACACAGAGCTGGTGCTCAATTTTTTCTGACTACAAGACAGGACCATTAGTCCCTACGGGCCTACATCGCCCGGTGAAAACGACTAACAAAGACTCAACTGACTGAAATGGTTAGATACACAAAATTAGAGGGCAATAGCCAATCAGATAATATGTGAACATAACAAGGTAAACATGAGTGGCAAATAGGCATGACAAGGAATATAGGCCTGGCAATACACAATCGAAATGGTAATAGTTTGATAAAGATTAATAGTGACGGGTGGTGATTCATTGAGGTGTGTGAATGTGTATAGAGTGGCAGCAGAAATGTCAATCAGGGGAATAAACACAACTGAAACAGAGATTAGAAAAAAAAAAAAAAAAATGTATTAAGTTGATTAGAGAAACGTAACAATGTATGGAGGATTGAAATCGGAAATAAAATATAGAGAATTAGATAGTTACAGAATGGGAAATGCTGAATTATATTAAGCTATTAATTAACAAGACAAGGAATACACACACCACAGAAATGCTGGATGGCTGTATTATCTTATCTAAACAGTGATTGATGGAATAAAATATATATATAAAAAAAAAACAAAAAAACATTGAAATTGGCAACAAAATACCAAAATAATAAACAGTAGTCTACCTGAATAACTGGCTCTTTCGAAGCTTTTACACCACTGTTAAGTTTAGGATTTGATCGCCGAATAGCTAGGGCTTCCTTAAATAACAAGACATTCCAGTGATCCGCGGAGTCAATAACTTTAGTGTTAGACAATAAGACTGAGGACAATGGGCAATATGGAATACCTTCTAGTCTATTCGGTAAATCTAGTAGGTCTTTAATATGTTGGAAATGCTCACAACTGAACAAATGAGACTGGATTTCGCTGTTGCCTTTACTATGTTCCTTAAGTCGTGTTTCAAGACAACGCTCAGTTTTTCCGATGTAACTAGAATTACAACCAGGGCAGGTAAATTGGTACACAATATCACTTCTAAATTCTAGCAGAGTCTTGTCTTTGATGTTGATAATTGCACTGACTTTAGTGGTTCTCCAATGAACAATGATCTTCACTGGCTTTGTGAGAAGTTTGCGAATTTTACCTAAATATCGTTTGACTATTCGTTCTCCCTGAGGACCAACGTAAGGGAATTTGATCCAGATTTTAGGTCAGTTTTCCCCAAATTTTGCGATGTGAAGCGCCGACAACAATCATCTCTGCATGTGCTCTGTTTTGTTCAAATATAGTTATCATAAAGACTTACCTCTTTCCCGTTTAGTTAAATATTTTATTGTTAATGAAAATACTTCTTATGAATACCCACGAACTTACCGAAATTCCAGCAATAAAAATTCTTTGGAATTACACCCCGCATTTTTACAATAAGAATCAAAACATCGCTATCGCCATTCCATTACTCTAATTCTAAACAAATTTGAGAAACATTTAAACGGCAATAGGTAAAGTTTCTGAGATGAGAACCTACCAGTAGCTAATTAATATTCAGAACGATATCATACTTCGACCCCATACTTTTAATAAAATGTTACAGTTACAAATCGAAACCTGTATTGCCGACTGACACTCGGTTCTCTTGTACAATCCGCCGTTAATTCTACATTCATTTCGTTTCATAGGTCCGGGATATTTATTCAAGTCCTGGATGGTGTGTGTAAAATCATGGACAGTGCAGACCAAAAAGTCTATGGCAGTCCGCTTATCTGTCTAAAGCTTCGTGATACAGGCCATTTTCAGTGTTCACCACAACAACGTTGACATACCGAACGACTCAAACATGGAATACTCTAATATGTGTATAGTTTTATATTTCCAGAATATTCTTTCAATTCCATGTCAGTTAGGTTTCATAATATACATGTAGATCATAGCTAATACTGAACAAAAAGGAAGGAATACGTTCAATGTTTTGGCCTACTTTTACGATGTTATTATGGACGCGAATTTACGGACGTCAGCTCAAAAATCTGCATGATCTTGCTGAACTTGTCACTCGATCAATATGGTTGACTTCCTCGAATAAAATTAGACACCTTTATGAGGGTAGAGGAGATTGTCTGACATCATACACTGCCTTTTATGGAAACTATGATGAGACATCAAAGTTAACACACGGTAATAAATACGATCACTACGACCACGGCAAAGCGGTCCGCCATTTTGGATCTCCCGTGAAAATCGGCGCGACATTTAATTCGAACACTCGCGTTTTTCTGGAATTTGCTCGACAAATAATTCGAAAGTAGCCAATTTTCGGAGTGGCGAGTTTCATCACTACATCGCAAAATTAATAGGGAAATTACCGTAACATTTATCCGTGTTGTTTTTCTTACATTTCAATATACATGTATTAAAGTCGTAATATAAATAATTTGATCGACTAATCAAAATTTAAAGCAAAGGTGACTGAAAGATAATGGAGTAACTGAATTAGATTAATTATCCTAATTTTCAATGAAACACCTCATATATTCTGTCTGAATAGTTCAAATGAAAAATTATGCTTGTAATGAGATTAAGAGCTTTGACATGTTTGATGGAGTACAAGTAACAGCTAAATTGGCTGGATAAAGAACTATGTTGTATTGTATAGCATGAAATATTGTTGAAAACCACAAGTCCAGCATACATTGACAACTTTGTGATAAAGTGACTGGGTAAGTGAGTGAATATTACATGTATTTAATGTCGCTTTCAACACTACTTCAGTCAAATCACGACGTTTGGTTCCTATCACCCGGAAACCATACGGATAGAGTCCTATTCCTTTTAACACCCGGGACCCTATGGGTGCAGTCCTATTCCTTTCATACACGGGAACCCAGTGCCTCAGTTAGTCGCCTCTTACAACAAGCTCTCTGAGGAGCTGAGGCCCTTTCTTACCATGACCTGGAGTGTGCACGACAACACCCCAGGTAAATCCCCGATATTCTTCTCTTATGACCTACAGTTGATGAAGATTGGACACTTTTGCTTATCCACCAATCAGTGACCATGATGCTATCATGGTTAAGGTAATTATCCATTGTTTCTAACCTTTGCCACCGCTCTGCTGCGGAATGCAAAAAAAAATCCAAAAAAAAATCAATGTGCCAATAAGCTTACAATGAAGGTTGCTCATGAACAATCAGTTTTGCAAGCAGTAATAGACCATGTTTGCGGTTTGGGATTATTGCAATATACACTCCAGAAATCACCTTAATACTCAGGAGAGCATTATGGAAATTCTCTAATAATTCAATCACAGGAAGTGAAATAGCCGGCCATGAAATACATGTAATGGGGTATTCAAATTTATTAGAACAGGAAATTGACGAAATGGTCCAAAATTAAGCAGATAACCCAGTATTTTGCTGTTACTTTAGTCATAACAGAGGGTGATCAAATTTACTAGAATGACTGATGCAAAATTGGGGGTGATTGAATACTATTAGGGTGATTGAATTATTAGAGGACTTACATGTACAGTACATGTAGATAATTAATGTACTATATCAAACCAAATGATATTTAACCCAGTCATTACCATCATGATCTTGTACAAATTAGGATTGTTCACGACAATAATTATTTCTTAAATGCACGAATGTATTTCAATTACGACTAATGGTATCTATTAAAATGTGCACAAATGCACTGTAGTGCGGGGTATAAGACATCCCCACAAAATGGTCCTTTCTTTGAATAACTAGGATAATTCCGTTGTTTCTGGACGACCTGATCATCAATGAGCACGAGACTTATTTGGACGTGACCTGGACGAGATGTGATTATCTCTCAATTTCAACTCCATGCAGAGCGAATGGAGAAAGCAATACTTGGGTTCTCAGTTTCAGAGGCGGAGCGGTACCATCCGGGTCCTCCAGGGTAGCAAAATCTCTTAATTGTCCATTTGATTAAAATCTGGTGTCTCATTGACTGACGATTTTACATTTGTAAATACATGTACTATGCAAATCATCGAGAAACTCTCATGTAATGGAAACAGGAGTCAGGATTATGTCAATGTTTTCGTTATATTTTCTTTAAAAATGTAAATAATGATAGCTTAGTATTCTAAGAAAAGAGCGCTTATATTACCCCAGATTTTTTTAACTACAGCACATTTATATCATGCTCTCAGTTTGCATATGATCATGGGTGTTCCTATTCCATTGTATATTTGTTTTGATGTACATGTACATGTATAACTGCATGTGATTATTACATTCGCTATATCAGCTAACCCTTGACTTTCATCACATCTTAAAAGCATGCCACTGGCTCATTGAGCAACCCATTACTAACCTGTCCCACCCTTTAATAGGCCATTGCCAGAAATAGACAGCAGGATATAGGTTAGCCGGTCGTTGTCACGGCAACACACCAGGTGATTTACAGGTTGACCCTGCAGGCCTAAATTTGTGCAATATTACGGAGTAGATGGAGCCGAGAAATCGTGGGAATGATCTAGGACAGCCGAATTTAGAGAACCACCGCCCACGGTTTTGCATGGTCATGCATAATGCAGGAAGTTTTCAAGTTATTGTTAAGCACTTTGTAGGAATGCGCACAGAATATTTTCACATCCAATTGTATACACATTTACAGGTACATACTACATACATGTGTTGAAATAAACAATGACAAAAGTAGGCATATGCATACAGAGAACATGTACATGTATCATATTTCAAAGTAATTATATGAATATAATGTGTGCATGTAATTAACAAATTGAAAAACTGAAATACCAGATTCTATTTTAGGGTGTTTTGTTTTTGTTTTTGTTTTTTCATTCAATGTGAACAATTGACTGATAATCAGTTCCACTATCTGAACAGATTTCACTGGAAGTCTCTGCTTTCAAGTTTCAGTGAAGTCACATTGAAGATACAGAGTTCACGCGAGATGCAAATTCAAAACCGAAATAAAAATGATGCTATACAGAAGCAATTTTTAGATCACCAACATCTTGCAGAAGGGCCCATCATGCATGGATATTTTGAAATCGACAACGATCAATATATGATGCCTGTTCACGGCCTATCGACTTGTCGCACTGACAATGGAATAAAGAAGGTCTTGTGATCGGGCCCATGTTGAAAACTTTGAATACCCATCAGTCTTATTACCCAATGGATAGTGAGTTTGAATCAGTCTATGTGATTGTTAACAAGTAAATAACACATTATTTTTTTCAATGTCAAAAAGTAAATAATACTTAAATAACAAATTATATTTTCACAGTGCGAGTTAGGGTTTAACGTCGCGTTCAGCGCTATTTCGGTCATACAGCGACGATATAACTAACTACGATATGATCAGCTGGACATGTGCGACTATCCGTGTACATGTACAAGACACAGAACTTCACCCAATGAATACAGAGACATACATGTGTTGAAACATCATGTATTAATTGTTAACAAAGAGCTGCTAGAATCATTTGAGTTAGAAAGCAAAAATGAATGGTTAGTTTATCATTAGCATCTTCATTTCATCAAGCCAAGTTTCTAACCTGCCTTGATATACATGTATTTGACCAACTTCAGTGTCCAATGGGTAAATTTCACCTATGAATAAGAGATGAACCAATCAGAACCTGACTGCCATTTTTCCCTCCTAATATCAAATCAAATCAATCTTTATTTACCCTCTGTGTTACATGGACATCATGAAATGCTAGCACTGAGGCTAATATTACTGAGCTAAAACTAAGTTAACAGATTAAGCACTAAAACAATTATTTAATTAGACAAAAGTAAAAATATAAAAGTATAGTAGGCTGGAACACTGCGCAGTATGGTTGTGTTTGCCCAATATATAGATCTTCTAGGACACATTTCGAATTCAAATGGGTTCAAGGTCAGTGACGTCTCGTGTCTATAAATTCTTTGAACATTGAAGGGGGCCTCAGATTTCAAGGGAAGTTCGAAGTGGGAAGATAGAAATTGGCTCGGAAGATGATCAATGGCAACTGACGAAATATCCCAGGTCCTTCCACAAGCGCTCTACTGAATATGGTGGACTTCCCCCTCTTTGGGTCACTAACCCCCTTGCCTGCGCCGAACAGTTCTGTAATTTTTATGGTCTCACTGAGTGCATCACTGCAGAAATTGTACTGGTGCGATATCAGGAGTCGCCCGATGGGTGAAACTTCCTGCTCGCTGCTGGCATCACATCATTGACTCCCCCCAAGTATTGAAAAAAAAAAAAAAAAAATTTTAATCTAGATGAAACAAAAATCAGTGATGGCAGGTACTGATAACTTAATCATTCATTTAATGGGACCTTTCAATGTATAGGTTTAGCACCTCCTAATGTGTCGAACACAATTTCTTCAGCTATCATGTACACCAAGTTATAACCTTGGAATGTAAATCGATATTTACGTGCAATGTATAAATGTATTATATGCCTATTATAACTGCATATGTTAGTACACTGCATTCAAGTGTAGCATATGAAATCATATTTATTCATGTATTAACCCAACCATTGGGCCTAAATTAAAAAGGTGTTTGTTTGGGGTAACAGACCCTGGTCAGTGAGAATGGGTCGGTCGGTCGAAAAATTATTTTATTTTTTATTTTTTTTTATTGGGCAGTCAGTTTACTGTCTGTCTCAAGTTACGATGAGATTGGATTCTCGGCGAAATATCGGAGCCAGTTTATCTCAAAGCATTGAAATAATTCACAGTATCTATATGTTATTTGTGCATTTTTATTCTGAAATTTACAAATACCTCACATGTTATTTTCATAGCGCCTACAATGGTACAACATTGCAAGCCAAAAGTCATTCTGCTTTGAAAATAATATTCTTTGGTTCTGAACAGATTTCCTTCAAATTTCAGAATAAAAATGCACAAATTAAGTATAGATACTGTGGGGAATTTCACTTCTCTGAGAACATATATTGCCGAAAATCCCATCCCATCGCCATGCGAGACCAGGCTCCAATATAATGTGACTGGAATACATCCTCCTAAAGTTAATATGTTGATGTCTACATTGTCCATATCAGCCCAATCGAACATCCAAATAATAAAAGAAAGGCTGTCCGTCACCCCATTGTATACATGCGAGACCGGCAATAGTTCCAAAAAGTAATAATTTATTAATCAGGTATTCCTCGTAGTTAATGACAAACGGGTGCTGAATTTTGGTTTAACTGCTAATATTGTATGCCCTGTAATGCAGAAGAAGTTTATCTCAAAATATCATGGCAAGGATGCCTCCGAACAACTGAGAAACGTAACTTTTCGTTGAGTTGTTGTTGTTGTTCCATGGCTCCATGCACGCTGCCGTTTGTGCATAGACAGCTACCCCTCTCCCCTCCATATTTCTGGGGATTATAGCCAATAGGTACAGTATCTCTCGACGTAACCGACAACAGATCATGAATAATATATTCATGAAAAAACGGTATCACGGATCACCTCAACCGGCCACTGTCGTTGGCGTCTCAGACTTTTCATTCCTCCTTCCACGATGGTCGTACATCGATCAGCAAAGAGACAAATATTTATCCTCGATAACTATACCGTACGGCAAACGTGCTTAAAGAGTTCACCCAATTGGCAACCTTAGTTGAATCTTAATCCTTTCTCATTTATTCGGCACAGTGGCCATTTATGGTTCTTTTTTCTGACAAAAACGCAACACCGGTGGGCCGCCATTTTTTCACCATGCGGTCTGTCGGGAACCCTCGTGTGACTTTGCTATGTTACAAATTTTGAGGGCTCCGGATTGCCATTCAGCCCGGGAAATCAGCGAGGCAGTTCCCACGAGTTTTCGAACTGTAAACATTTGATTTTCTTCGACAGATTTAGGGGAGCAAAATAATTCCACAAAAAAAATTCTTAAAAAGTTTTGAGTCGCAGGGATATTGTTGGGTCGGTCGGGTTACCCCAAACAAACACCTTTTTAATTTAGGCCTTGTGTAGCTTTATGTGCCAACCAGTCACTTCCTGCTTGTATTGTTGAAAAAAGAAAGGAGGCACTCTAGTGTGGAGCAATGTAAGTGATCTCTTTCATGAACAACCATCTGCTAAATATAGAACTTAAAGAGGTAGTAGCGTCATTTAAAAAATATTCAGCAAATAACATATTTCAATAAAAGTTATTTAGTAGTTGAGATGAACTACAATGTATGGTGAACGTTTTTCTGTGACCTCATTTTTTAATATCACGGGCATTGAAATCACACTTCTGGCATTCTCTGAAAAACGTGACAGCACCTGCACTTGGCCCTAGTGCCTTAGATGACGTCACAAAACAAGCATTGGCATTCCGGGCGTGATGCTTTGTAACGTCACACTGGATCTTAGAACTTTTATTGCACTGTGACGGCTTCTAACGTGACGTCATGAACACATGGTCACGTTATCCGATGTCATCTCCGTCGTTTCCCATTTTCATGTTGTTTACTAGACTGAATTAAGGAATCTGACAACATTGGCCCCTATAAGAAATACGAGACTTCACGACTTGAAAATCTTTTGGCAAATGTTGCAAGTGATCATGCTGTTCAGTTTACCCGAACAATTAAAATCATGCTACTACCTCTTTAACAAATTCACTTCAGCTTTGAAAAAACATCATAATTCAGCTGCATGAACACACAGTTGCATAATTGTAGCATTCAGTTTGTAAGCTTCACTCAAGTAGGCCTACATGTAACCTTGATTTCGAGTAAACAATCTGTCACACAAGTACATGTACCATTTAGACAACCAAAAGAACAGTAACATTCAATCGCTTGATATTCCAAGAAACATTCAATCACCCAAGTATAAGTAACATTCAGTTGCTCAAGTACCATTCAGCCACAAGTACACGTAACCTTCATTCACCCAAATACAACTTACCATTCAATCACCCAAATATAAGTTACATTCAGTCACTCAAGTACAAGTAACATTCAGTCATCCAAGTACAAGTCACTCCAGTACAAGTAACATTCAGTCGCTCAAGTACAGGTAACATTTCCAAGTACAAGTCACTCCAGTACAAGTAACATTCAGTCACTCAAGTACAAGTAACATTCAGACAGCCAAGTACAAGTAACATTCAGTCACTCAAGTATAAGTAACATTCAGTTGCTCAAGTACAAGTAACATTCAGTCACTCAAGTACAAGTAACATTCAGTCGCTCAAGTATAAGTAACATTCAGTCACTCAAGTACAAGTAGCATTCAGTCGCTCAAGTACAAGTAACAGTCACCCAAGTATAAGTAAGGAGTGATTGAATTCGAATAGAATTTAACGTCGCTTTCAACAATATTTCAGCTAGATCGTGACGAACCAACTAAGCACCATCCAGCCAAGTTGTGTTCCTGCTACTTCAAGGAAGAAATCCTTGAAGCAAGTAACAAGTAACATTTGATTGCCCAAATACAAGTAACATTCAGTCACCCATGTAAAGTAACATTCAGTAGCTCAATTACAAGTAACGTTCAACCACCCAAGTACAAGTAACATTCAGTCACTCAAGTAGGGAGGGAATTTGGCGTAATGTCACACTTGTTTCACTCATATGGTGACAGTCAGTTTGGTTGGTGGAGGAAGCCGGAGTACTCAAGTAGAAGTAACATTCAGTCACAAGTACAAGTAACATTCAGTCACAAGTACAAGTAACATTCAGTCACCCAAGTGAGCGAGTGAATAGAATTTAACGTCGATTTCAACAATATTTCAGCTATATCACGATGACTCAACTAAGCACCACCCAGCCCAGTTGTGTTCCTGCTACTTCAATGAAGAAATCTTTGAAGCAGCATAGAACCAAACACCCTCCATCCACCCTATAAAACACTGAGGACAGCGCACAAGACACAGACAGGACGCTTAGATGGTGCAATAAAGATAAGTGGTATTACAGTGCTAGACATCACATTATCAAGTTCCTGTTGCTTCTCAGCAAAATGCATTGAAGCAACAGGAACCTGAACCCACCCAACCACCCACTTCAGTCACCCAAATACAATTAACATTCCGTCACCCGAATACAAGTAACATTCAGTCACACAAGTACAAGTAACATTCAGTCAACCATGTAAAGTAAGTCAGTCACCCAAATACAATTAATATTTAGTCACCCATATAAAGTAGCATTCAGACGCTCAAGTACGAGTAACATTCAGTTATTAAAGTACAAGTAATATTCAGTTGCTCAATCACAAGTAACGTTCAGTCACTCTTGTACAGCATCCAGTCACTCAAGTACAAGTAACACTCAATCAGCCAAGTACATCAAGTAACATTCAGTTACCCAAGTACAAGTAACATCAGTCACAAAAGTACAAGTAACATTCCATCACACAAGTACAACTAACATTCAGTCACACAAATACAAATAACATTCAGTCACACAAGTACAACATTCAGTCACAAAAATACAAATAACATTCAGTCACACAAATACAAATAACATTCAGTCACACAAATACAAATAACATTCAGTCAAACATTCAGTCACACAAATACAAATAACATTCAGTCACACAAGTACAAGTAAGATTCAGTCACACAAGTAAAGTAATTAACATTCATTCACTCAAGTACAAGAAACATTCAGTTACCAAAATACAAGTAATATTCAGTCGCTCAAGTAGAAGTAACATTCAAACAGCCAAGTAAATTGTACATAAAATAACATTTTGTTATCAAAGTACAAATGAGATTCTATCAGCCAAGAACATCAAGTATCATTCAGTTACCAAAGTACATGAAACATCCAAGTACAAGTAACATTCTGTCACACAATACACCAGTCACCCAAGTTCATGTACAAGTAACATCCAGCCACACAACCACACTGAGGAATAACTATTACTTATCACAGTACGGGACAGCTGATTTCGAAAAGTTTGGGAATTTAGTAAATTATGAAGGTTGATAAGAAACTCTTGTTCATTTCAGAACATTTATATAATGGTGATCTTCAGCAAAGGGTCAATCAGACGTGATGACAACCCCCCCAGCAACAAGTAAACATTCACTCAACCTGCTCAAGATAAAGCTGAAAGTATCACATGCAGGATTCACTGACTGTAAAGGAAACCACATAATATCCTGTACATGTACAAACAACAATAGTCTGGGCTGATATAAAATGATAATAGAATCATTTCAATCAATTATGGGTCAATGCCAAAGTCTACATGTCTGATCAACATGCCTGTCCATGTATTATCTGACCCAGACAAATGACACTTTCCCTGCAATCTAATTCTCATCACCTTCTGTACTGCCTGTGCAGTTGGGTTTATCAAGTCTGTGATAATTATATGTGTTACAATCAGCTTATCCATATGAACTCATAAATAGCACATATGTGTACATTGTAGTTCTATTGTACAAGTATAGCAGCAGCCATCCATCATTATTAAACGTACATGTATACAGGTTCCTGTTGCTTCAAGTTCAATGCATTTTGCTGAGAAGCAACAGGAACTTGATAATGTGATGTCTTGCACTGTAATATCACTCGTCTTTATTGCACAAAGTGTCCTGCCTTGTGTGCTGTCCTCAGTGTTTTATAGGGTGGATGAAGTACATGTAGCAGGACCCGAACGCAACTTGGCTGGGTGGTCCTTTAATAGTTGGTTCGTCGCGATATAGCTGAAATATTGTGGAAAGCGATGTTAAATTCTATTCACTCACTCACCCATATTGGCATATACTCATTCTTCACTCAGATATGATAGTGGTTAATGAAAATATAAGGGTCAATGTATGTCAGTGTTAACGATTTTTCATAAGCTTCTGCTCTATGACCAAATGCATGTGTGCAGTACATCTACGTTTTGTGTTCTTACAAGCAGAGTAAATTTTGGTAGTTAGTTTTGGACTTATATTTATTATTGGACTTTTTTTCAGAAAGTGTCTGTAAAGCTAGAAATTAATTTTATTCGGCCTTACATCAGCTGTCTACCTTGATAAGCTTACAACATATACAAAAGTTTGCAAAAGTCCAATGTTATTCCAATTTTGACACAATGTTCTGAGTACGCTACATGTGTACATGTACATGTACAAATGTAACAATTCGATGTATTTCCTTGGTACAGTGACATGTGAAATATGTCATTTGGAATCAGAATGAAAACATGATCTGGCCAGACACATACAATGTATGTGTATTATACAATCTTTCATTGGTAGAACTTGGCGCAGAAAGAGGAACTGACAAAACATTTATACCATGTATTTTAACACAATGGGTTGGCCTGGTCAGTCATGCTGGACGACTCCCGGTCAGCAGGTCAAAGTGACCCAGAAGTTCACCATAGCTGGTGTAAACAGAGTAACACACTGTTGGAACTACTTTCCATTGTTGGACTATTTACCTACCTATTAATGGACCCTGGTCCAGGTCAGTACTGTATGGATAAGACTTTTCCACATTTGATGATCAGATGACCAGTGTAAAAAAAAATACGAAGCTGCGCATCTGAAAACCCCTCAGCTCTGGGCGCCAGCCATTCATAATGTATTCAATTTGAAGCAAGACTTCAGGAACACCAAGCAGTCAAGTGATAAATATACAGATTATGAAAAAATTTGCCATTAGAAATGGCCTCTAAGGTTTATGTCCAATCAGAGAAGTCAGTATTCATTACATAAGTCTGTTGATGCATCGATGATGTATACCAAATTTTGTCATAGAGCATTTGAAAATTATCAGAGATAGAGATCATTAATGATTTCGCATAAATTAAAGATGGCCGCCCATCCTTCCCACCACTCAGAGAAACTGATGTGATTATTCATTGCAAGTGTCTTGATACATGGATGCTGTATACCAAGTTTCATATAGAACACTGAAATGGTATCAAAGATATACATCATCAAAGATTCTGCATAAATTAAAGATGGCCACCAAGGTTTCCGCCCAATCAGAAACACCAGAACTGCCATTTATCGTAAGTCTATTGATGCATCGATGATATATGCCAAATTTTACATCGAGCACTCGAACGGTATCAGAGATAGAGATCATTAATGATTTCGCATAAATTAAAGATGGCCGCCCATCCTTCCTGCCACTCAGAGGAACTGATGTGGTTATACATTGCAGGTCTCTTGATACATCGATGCTGTATACCAAGTTTCGTATAGAACACTTGAATGGTATCAAAGATATATATCATTAAAGATTTGCATAAATTAAAGATGGCCGCCAAGGTTTCCACCGAATCAGGGAAACTGGTTTGGTCATTCCTTTGAAGTTTCTTGATGCATCGATGATCTATACCAAGTTCACACACGGAACAGTGAAATGGTACCTAAGATACACAAGATTAATGATTTCGCATAAATTAAATATGGCCGCCAAAGTTTCCAACCAATGAGGTCCAGATTCAATAGGGTTCTGGGTCATGAGCATATGGATGTGCAGTGCAAGTTTGGTGTGCCTAGGGCAAGTCGTTCTAAAGATATCTTGGTAACGAGAAAGCTGTGATGGTTTCGCATAAATTAAAGATGGCCGTCAAAGTTTCCAACCAATCAGGTCCAGATTCAATAGGGTTCTGCGTCACGCGCATACGGATGTGCACTGCAAGTTTGGTGTGCCTAGGGTAAGTCGTTCTGAAGATATCTTGGTAACGAGAAAGGTGTGACGGACGGACGGACAGACGGACAGACGGTACGACGGACGGACGGACAGACGTACATGACGACGACAATACCCTTCGGCCAAATTTTGGCCGAGGGGTAAAAAATTACTGCAGTCTTTATCCATTCACAGTAGACCACTGAAAAGGATATATGTTAATTGTTTAATATTTCAAAAAACTAATTTTCTGAGGTTTTTGGAGCAGTTATGAGTATGAGCATTTATTAAACGGCGAGCAGAATTTTTTTGGTGAAATTCTTCATTTGGTCTCGCCATAAAATTTATTTTGTGTGGCTAGTTTTGACGGGAGTTGCTCTTGGTTGTGAAGAAGATACATGTATAAAACAAGTGTCAAGGATATACATTTGTTGATATGGAAAAGTTGAAAGTGGGACGGACGATTCAAGATGGCTGATGGCAGCCATCTTGGATTATGCAGCTCGATGTGACAATCAATACCAACTGCCTCGGTGATGTGAATGAGTGAGTCCCCAAGTTTGAACTGAATCAGTTGAATTGTTCTCAAGATAACGCATTCACAACATGGGTGGGACGGGCATCTTGGATTATGCAGACGACGAAGATCAAGTCTCACTGATGTGCAGCGACTTGTCAACTTTCAAGTTGATCAGTTGAATTGTTCCCAACATATCGCACAGGACAGACATATACTTCATCGGTGTGAGAAATCCAAGATGGCCAATGGCAGCCATTTTCGATTATACAGTTTGGTGAAAATTAATACCAACTGCCATCTCACTGATGTGAAGGAAGTCCCCAAGACAGAAGAATGGAAAGTACACTTCATGGCAGGGGAAAATTACCATGGAGAAATCAGGGCTCGCTAATCCAATTGACATCTACAAGTTGTTATTTTTCTGCACAGGGGTAGAATCCAGGAATGTATGAAAGTCTTGCTGACTGTTCAGCTGTCAAGTTGGTCACCAATCTGTTATCGAACAGTACCAAACGGTCACCTATCAGTTACCACACATTCCATATGGTATAATCTTTTAGTAACCAATCAGTAACTGACCAATAGGGCCATTCTATAAATTATGAGCCTAGAACAATAAATTTTGAAATTTACATTCCAATCTCTTTTTAACTTGCATTATATCAATGATAGAGCAGATGATAAAATACAACTATTGATTTCAAAATATGCACCAAACAAAGGTATTTTCATGCCAAATGTTTATGACCTATGGTATTTGATATTTTGGGTCAAATTTGAATGTAAGATTGAGAAGGCCCCTCTGAACAGCAAGAGTTAATTCTGGAGAACTAAAATATAATCACAATGTATTGTTGATGCAGTAGTAGGTGCCTGTCATGCATCATTGATTTTTGCTTAGATCTTTATTGGTAAAAATTTTTGGCATTTCAACTGCTTGATCTGCATGTCACACACGTGACGAAAATGCATGTTACTTTGTGTAGAAACATTAGTTTATCAGAGAAATTGAAAATATTCAAGTTTATAAATTACAATGTTGGAGAGAAGGTACATGTGAAAAAAACCCTATGAAATCTTCCAATGCAAATAATTAAAAGAACCAGAAAGAACAGTCACACACATGACGTCACGTGTGTGACAGAGTAGTGTCACGTGTGTGACGGCAATTCTCCTGGAATGCCTGAGCTACTGCTGTAAAATTCACTATGTTGAAGTCGTTATCATCTTCACTGGGCAAGTCTTGACCTGGCTTTGCACATGCACCAGTGCTCTGACTGATGCTAGATTGCAACATTGCTTCAGTTTTGCCTGGAATGGAACAGGCCAGTCTTCATGAAACATCAGAATTTTCCACTGTACATGTATGTGCATTAAAGGCATATACGCGCCAATTTTTCTGTCATTTTCTCATCTGCTTTTCTGAGTGTAGCACATAACGCAAGACTGCTTGGATTTAAGATTTGTCTTTCTTAAACTTTGATAAATATGTGCACATCTAGCTATTCCTGAATTGTCCTACGAAGTATAGGGTCTCATTTGCAAATTGTCCGGTAATGAGTAAGTCAGTCCATCCGAATCCTTTCTCCAGCAAAATAAAGAGAAGCGTTGACATTAGAACCTTGATTTTTGGCATGAACATGCATTAGGGGACTGTTAGTGTTACCAGCAAGTTCTGAGCTGATCTACTTTTGATGAAAATTTGACCTACTTAAGTGACCTATAAACCTCGAAATTGGCAAAAAAAAAATGCACTTAATTAGGTCAATGTCAGTGTGACCTGTCGTAATTGGGCCATGGTCAATGTGACCTACTTTCTGATCCAATTTCGGACCTAATTAGGTGATCTAGAAACCTCGAAATTGCAAAAACATGTCTCATGCCTCCTATGATAGTCAGTCTTAGGTCAAGGTACACACTTAAATCACGTCAAACACTACTTCGAGGTCCTGTGGCGTTAGTCACACTGCCATGTACATGTAGAAACTTTAAGCTTCATAAATTATAGGGACATTAGAAATTGAGAAATTAGTCTAGAAGTTCTGGAATAAAAATTGCATTGATGCAATATTGTATTATATTTTTCTGGGATTACATGTGATATAAATTTACATGACAATGAACAATTCCCTGGGGAGTTGACAAAGGTTGTTGGGTTGGAGATAGAAGTATCCGTAATGGTTAAGGCTGGAAATCACTGGAAATGGCCCCAAACTCCTGACAAAATATTTTACACTCTTAGCGAGCATGGTGAAGGAAATAGTACCGGCCTTCAGTAGTGATAAATTCAAGGGGTCACTTCGCCTTTTCAGATTTAGGGGTCAAAATTTCTGATTTTGAGTTGTACATACTTTTCAGATGTCCCCAAGTGTTATACAGTATGACTATCTTACTGATACCAAACAAAGTTTCATTCACATTACTTAATTCTCCTTCTCTCGTGGTCACGCAGTCAAGTGCGTTTGGCATTCTTTGCTGATTTTTGTTTTCTGTGTGTATGGGGGAGGGGGGGGGGGGGTGTGGTGCTCCTGCGTACAGGCCAGGGTAGAATGTTTTGTTGTCCCCTGCTACTTAGTAGGGGGGGGACTTTAAAACACCGGTGTCCGTAATTCCGTAAGATTTTCTTGTCCGGACAATAACTCGTGAACGATTCAACCGATCAACTTCAAACTTGGGGTGTGCCTTGACATCGATGAGAGGACAGATGGGATTGTTTTTCAGCGATGTGCATAATCCAATATGGCCGCTGTCAGCCATATTGGATTATAAGCAGTTTGGATCTTTGATTTTCTTGTCTGGACAATAACTCGTGAGCGATTTAACCAATCAACTTCAAACTTGGGGTGTGCCTTGACATTGGTGAGAGGACGGTTGGGATTGTTTTCCAGCAATGTGCGTAATCAAATATGGCCGCCGTCAGCCATTTTGGATTATAAGCAGTTCGATCTTAGATTTTCTTGTCCGGAAAATAACTCGTGAACGATTTAACCGATCAACTTCAAACTTGGGGTATGCCTTGACATTGGTGAGAGGACGGTTGGGATTGTTTTTCAGCAATGTGCATAATCTAATATGGCCGCCATCAGCCATATTGGATTATAAGCAATTGGATCTTAGATTTTCTTGTCCGGACAATAACTCATGAACAATTTAACCGATCAACTTCAAACTTTGTGTGTGCCTTGATATTGGTGAGAGGACGATTGTGATTGTTTTTCAGCAATGTGCGTAATCTAATATGGCCGCCGTCAGCCATATTGGATTATAAGCAGTTGGATCTTGTCCGGACAACAACTCGAGAACGATTCTACCGATCTACTTCATATGTGGGGAGTGCCTTGACAATGTTGAGAGCAGGATTAGGATTGTTTTTCAAGGACGTGCTTGATCCAATATGGCCACCATCAGCCATACTGGATTTCATTGGATTTTAAGCAGTTTGATCTTGTCCGGACAATAACTGGAGATTACTGATCTACTTCAAACTTGGGGAGTGCCTTGACATCTACTTCAAACTTGTGGAGTGCCTTGACATCGGTGAGAGGACGGTTTGGATTTTTTTCAGCGATGTGCATAATCCAATATGGCCACCGTCAGCCATATTGGATTATAAGCAGTTGGATCTTAGTTTTTCTTGTCCGGACAATAACTCGTGAACGATTTAATCGATCAACTTCAAATTTGGGGTGTGCCTTGACATTGGTGAGAGGACGGTTGGGATTGTTTTCCAGCAATGTGCGTAATCTAATATGGCCGCCATCAGCCATATTGGATTGTAAGCAGTTGAATCTTGTCTGAACAATAACTCGAGAATGATTCAACCGATCTACTTCATACCTGGGGAGTGCCTTGACATTGTTGAGAGGAGGATTAGGATTGTTTTTCAAGGACGTGCTTAATCCAATATGGCCACCATCGGCCATACTGGATTTCATTGGATTTTAAGCAGTTTGACCTTGTCCGGACAATAGCTGGAGTACGATTCAACTGATCTACTTCAAACTTGGGGAGTCCCTTGACCTTAGTGAGAGGACAGTCAAGTATTATGTTTTATGGATGTGCATAATCCAATATGGGTGCCATCTGCTGTATTAGATTATGTTAAGCTCATCAGCGATATCTCCATTTTCAAATCATACTCTTCTCAATGATATGAGATATCATCGACCCCAAAAAATCGACCATAGAGGTCCATGGCCCCCGCAGCAGCAGCGCCAGTTATGGTGGATGTAATCCACCATAACTGGTGCTGCTAGCGGGGGACATGGACCTCTATGGTCGATTTTTATGTTGGGTATTGTCAGAAAAGCTGCTTTAATGATGGTAATAGGCTCTAAGTCACTCATCACCTCATCAAATCTACTATCTTTATCTGTAGTTCAGAGGTCACACACGTGACGTTTATTTTGGTCACACACGTGACGACACATTCCTTCCCTCATATTATACAAACCAAAGATATTTTCAAAGACAGTTGGAAACCTGTAAAGAAGAAACCTTGGGCAAACCACCTGTTCTAAATAACTTTTCATAATCCTGATACAATCACAGATTTTTTCAACAAACCACTTTATGTGAAAATTTACTTTTTTTGTGAGTCACACACGTGACGGATCATTGTAACCCATGCTAAGCAAAAGTTTTTACATTAATGTCAGCTTTTGACATATGATAGTTTAGTCCAGCTTCATAGCTTCAATTACATTACAAAGTTAATCCTTGCTGTTTATATTTTTTCTGTGTGGTCAACAGAACATTCCCAAATATGCTTCTGAATGTCACACACCTAATTATAGAATGGCCCAATAGCGCCCCAAACTCACACGCCCAAATACTGTCAAACCAATTTGAATGTCGGCTGAAATCTTTGGAACCAAAACTACTTAATATCACTCTAGAAATGGACTTATTTTTATTATTTGTTGAAGACGTAATAGATTATTTCCTGTGTACAGCAGGTGGGAACACCAAATTTTCCAACTCGCATTGTGCTTCTTGACTAAATCCATGCGGGCCACCATTTTAGCACGTTTCAAGCCCAGTGCGCATTGGTTTTCCGTAGGATGTTTATTTCCGGGTTTCGGTTTCGCAGCAGTCTACCGGTGTCCCCCAAAAATGCCTGGATTAGTCCCTGGCCTTGCTACCTTAACATGTATGACATCAATCACGTCATCTTGAACTAAACTCTCTCCTGTAAACCAAGATAGCCAGATCTAAATTTTGACCTGTCGGAGTTACCATGCAGCCAACAGAAAGAAATAAAATTTAGATCATTAAATAATAGGTCATGGTAAATATTAGGTCATGTAGGACCTGTCCATGGGCATGTAGGCTACTTAATACATGGTATATGCCCCATACACCCTAAATGAGAGATTATGTCCCACAGGTAAGCTTATTTGAAGTATATCTTCATAATACACATGTACAGTGATTTAATAAGAAATTACAATCTGATAATCATGATTAACCTTGCAAATACTACATGTGCAATATAATTAACAATGATTGATGATCATATTAACAATTAACATGTGGGACAACTGATTGAATTAATTTACCTGGCAATTCAGCATAATAATTCAATATTTACTTGGAAAAAAATGTAATTAAATCCTTCACATATATACATGTACAATCTTATATTAATTTTAGTGTGAGAAGTACATGTAGCTCCCCTTCTATCATGTCTATCTAGCCGGATCATCGGGGTGAGTGAGTGAATAGGACTTTCAACATTATTTCAGACATATTGTGACGAACCAACTAAACTTCACTCAGCTTTTTTGTATTCCTGCTACTTCAAAGAATAAATCTTTGCAGCAGCATGGAACCTGACACCCTCCATCCACCCTAAAACACTGAGGACAGCACACAAGACACAGACAGGAAGCTTACATGGTGCAATAAAGACAAGTGATATTACAGTGCTAGACATCACACTATCAAGTTCCTGTTGCTTCTCAGTAAATCGGACATGTTGCATGCATTGCTGTAAGGACATTGTGAAATTTAATATAGAAAGTCGGGATAATCTAGACACTGTCACAACTGCTGATGATCGAGAGTTATGTACAACAGAGGGATTATAAATTACAACAACAGCCAATCGGAATCACTTTTAAATTTTCCTGACGATGTTATTAATATACTATCCACCAAGACCTTAAATCTGACCTCTGTACAGTGGAGCCTGAACACACCAGTCAAAGAAGAGATCAGAGGTCTGCTACATCCTCCTCACCACGCATGCTCCATTTCGCAGGCTCATTTATCATCCCTGCCTCCAATAGTGGAAGTTGACCTTTACTACGTTGCTATGACGTATAGGGGAAAACCCACGTATGCACGGTTCAGTTTGCATTCGGCCGAATAACTCCCCTAATGTTGCACATGAGTGAACTACTTTTCATATGCTCTGTCCAGATAAACAGGGAAAATAATCTCCAGATAATTCTTTTTAACGCTAGGTCAACGGAGGTATTATGCAGACTTGAAAAGTAATCGAAATGTTCGGCAAACATCTATTTCACTATATATGATGTCACTTCCGGCGATGTGCGCGAAGGCCCCAAATCCGGTTCAAAAATCTGACTGGTGGCTGGGGTATTATTAGACCCCCAGCGAGGTGGTTGGGTCTGCTAATGTGCTGGAAATTACATGTACCAGTAAATGGCTTGCCTGGGAGTCTATTATCACAATTATGGGAGATCAGCATTTGAAGTATTACTGACCGGACAGGTTATTACAATACTGACCCTTTCATGAAATAGTGTTTGGCCCACTGGTCTACCTGTTCGGACAATCCTATAACCCCAGATCAAAGACCATTCTAACAAGTCATTGTCCAATCAAATGAATGCATGTGTTGTCGTCTCACTATACTAAATGCTGTCAGAGGGGCCCACCCCGGGCCGCGTTATTTCATCTCAGCTCAGCAATAAACCAAAAACTATTTCTTCATCACCACTGGGGGATCAGGACTATATTTTAATACATTAGAGACCCAGAGAGCTATTGTTACATGTATGGTGGAGTATCAGAATCAATAAGATTATACTCAGGCACATCATAGCAAGGTTAGTAATCTTCGAGAACAGCAGGAAACTGATAAGTTCCGTCACTCAGAATTTCTCTCAACTTTCCTTCCGAATGAGTTTATTTAATACATTTCATGTATATACATGTAATTGTCTGCCCTGCATTTCATATTCATGATCATGTGTAATATGTACATGTACCACTTTCAAACTTGGAAACTTCCAGGAAATACATGTACATGTATCTGACTGTTCATTGCGGATTCAGAGATGCCTGACCTGTGAGAAAATAGAACTTGAAGATCAAGTTCAAGGATGTACCTGTATGTATGAAGAATAGACGTCCACTTATAAGCATCAAATTATGGTGCCACGAGGTCTAACACGTCACCCTGTGAGTCATGTAGAAACCCGGGACAGTCCCTTCTAAGAGTGGGGTGATTTGTTCACACTGCATGCCTTGATCTTTTCTATTAAAGAATGTACATGTACTTAAAACATGTTTAAACAGATCTACATACACATGAAGAGTGAAAACTACAATTTCAGTTATAACTCATATAACGTTCTATTCAAACTTCCCTTTATATTAATTGCTGAGCATCCATCTTTAACAAATCTACACACCATGAACTTTAAGGTGGAGAGACCTCAGACACCGGTAATAATAGTAATACATTTCAAATAGGGAAACATTCAATTTCACATGAATAATCTAATATTTGCATATTGTTAAACAAAAATGCAAAATTTCATGTTAATATGCCTAAATTTGCTGCCATGACAACCATCTCAGTTTAATAGAAATAATATGGGAATAGATAGGAAAGTGTAAAATATTCAAGTTCTTGTCCATAAGATGAACTGTACGTTTACAGTAGTCTAATTATTACATGTCCATGTCTGATGTGACCGTGGTACTTCAGCTAGTTGTTCATATTGCTTTCTACTGGCAGCCAAGCTGGTTTATAACGTCACTAATGATAAACTCAATTGAGACAATTTCCAGACAAAGCCGAATCATCAATTCAGTACAGAAGTTTTCAAAACAGTGATACTGTGACAGAAAACCGATGGTCTTCAATTTAGTCTTCAAATATAATCGTGATACATGTACCAAGAAGTGAATCTTTTCACCTGAAATCAGGGCGATATCAAAGTTTTTACAGCAAGAACTTGAAGAAATGGTTCAAAATCATGCAAGTAAATCTGTTCTTCATTGTTGTGATGCTTATTGAGGTTGATCAGATTCATTACCATAGAAACACGTAGACAGACTGGATTTTGCCCCCAAAATTGGGGTCAATCGAATTTCAGTAGGGTAAATTGAATTATTGAATGATTTAAATTAATGTAATTCATGGAATTGTGATAATCAGAGAGTGCAATATAAAATAATATTACTGGGGAAAATACAAACATCAAGGCCCCATTCACTCATGCATTGAACAGAACGGGCAGGGAGGGAGATGTACATGTAAGAGCCGGAAGGTTCAGGTGTGCATGATTTTCAGCACACACAGTGTAGCGACCCAGAAGATATGAGCTGAAGTTATACATGTGCGCACGGATTGATTGGTTGCTTGCTGATCTAGCACAGTTAAAGCTAGGGAGGGCTGGAAGCTCCACGAGCTCGGAATTCCGTGTTAGCTCGCCCTTGCCCCACTGACACACATTTCACAGCTGGTGTTACCTTTTTGCCCACAGATCTATAGAGATTACATGTATGATGACAAAATATCAATACATGGCAAAGACAATACCATGCACTGTGACCAGCCTCTACCAGTCCTGGGAGACAGAAAAAGAAATATAATACCAGCAAATAATGGGACCAGTCAACGCTCGATGACAACCTTTACATAAATCAATTTATTACAAGTCAACAACCCAGAAAATATCTACGAAAGCACATATATATGATGACACCATGCAGACCACCAAGTCACCTGGCAAAGTTTCAAATCCATTATGTCTACATAGTA